>JAUZST010014075.1:0-35403 GCA_034779995.1 Parotocinclus haroldoi
TGTTGGTGGAAAAGGGCATTTTGATTCTAGACACACCAACGCACCACCATGCCTGAAGTTCTTCCAACCAGAGCCACTGTCAGTGGCCCCAGAGGCATCATGGGCAGCACACACTGAGTAGAAATAATGGCATTTGTGCCCAATGCTAAATTCAGTCATACAAGATGTCCTGCCTGGTTAATAATGAAGAGAGTGCTGTTCGCCAGAGGATAAGAAAGAGTTTAATTTATTACGGTTTCCTTGGATTCATTCTGCACAGATTCCCCTGACACATCCAGGCCTTCAGCACAATACCCACCCACCCATGCACAGCTGTCTTGCTGAATGATTTTACCTCACTGTAAAAAAGTCTTATTGTTCTAAGCATTTACTCATCTTTGGCAATGAATACATAGAACATATAACCTTCACATTAATACTACGGTGCTAAAACGCCTTTAAAACAAAGTAAAGGCTTTATCAGAGAGACATCTGTTTGGCAGCTACACTGTTTATCTCGCTACAGTCTGGATATTATTATCAACATTTACAGCGTTAGCAGACGCCCTTATCCAGAGCGACTTCTTACAATTCAAGCAATGGTGTGTTAAAGGGCTTGCTTGAGAAACAGAACTGTGGCAGAGGTGAGAATTTAACCCTGGACCATCAGGTCCAGAGTCCAGTACCTTAACCGCTGGGCTACCACAGTTCTGTGTTTTCATCCACGCCCTTATGCAACTTCATAGAATACAGTACAACAAACCAGACAATGCTTTATCAAATATAATGCGAACATCCCATCTCTCCCAGAAGTTCTTTGTATCCCTTTTTTCATTAGTGTCATTCCTGGTCATTTTAATGTCATTTACTGTCATTTTTTTAAAAAAGAGCGAGTGACATATGTAGTGAGAGAGTGACAAATGAGCATCCTGATTGGTCTCTCGTTTTCTCTTAACAGTAGATCTTTTTCTTCATTCTCCATCAATTCAGTTTCGTGTCCTGCATGCCGGGATAGAGTATTCCTAGAAAGAAAATAAAAGTGCACTTCACCCCAAACTCGACTGAAGTGTACCTCTGCCTAATAGGTGTCAAAAGCAATGATAATGATGCTTGCTGCACTGCTGTTTGCCCATGGGATTTTGATAGGGTTTCTGGAGGCAACCTCCCTGCTACCTCTCTGAAATGAGTTTTTGCAGGGTGGGATATCTGATTATGTCCTGCTGAAACTAAAGAACGGAAATGTCAATACCTCCAACCATACATCCATTCTCTATCACAAGCAAGATGTGCAGCGAGGGTAAAAAATACAACATTTCAGATCAATGTGGCCACAGTATGAAGGAAGTTGTGTGTCTGTTATGACAAACCAGCAGAATTAACACCTATATGTGTGTACAAAGGGTCAAAAGATGAACATTACTGAATGGTAAATGATGTTAGCACTGTTGGTAAGAACCTCAATCTCTTCAGAAGGTATCCCCAAACTAAACTGTGCAGCCTGATAATGAAAGAGTGAGCTAATATTGACATAGGCTTAAGACACTGAGGAAATCTTTACCAGACTGGGCTTGTGCTGTTATTAATCTTTAGAGGTCAACAGAATTTCTCTTGAAAAATTTAGCCAGGTTTTGTTTGGTGTTGTAGACCACTTGGAAACCGAACAGAGCCATGTTTTTTACCTATAGTGATCTTGCATAGATTTTAAGCACATATACTTTGTGTGAAAGTTGTTTTAGTAAAAGAAAAAAAAGACACTTACAAAGAAAACATTTTTCTACACATAGGAAGAATGAAATTTAGATATTACAAAACTAGACCCCGTCTTCTAAAGGCTAAGGTAAGGGGGTGAGGGGTGGTGTAATTAGAAAATTCGAAAGCCTCTTCACTCAAATAATTTGAACATTGAACTGTCAATTTGAATTGTCCAGTCAATAATATTATTATATTATATTATATTGTATTGTATTGTTTTGTATTGTATTATATTATATTATTTTAATAGTATTTAGTATATTAATAGTGAATAGTATGTTTTCTTTAAGCTTTTAATAATACATTATAGGTAGTACGGTAGCTTTACAGCAAGAAAGTCCTAGGTTAAATCTCAGGGTGGAGTGACCTTTCTGTGTGGAGTCTCTATGTCATCCAGAAAAGAGAAAATTACATATCTAAATACCCCATAAAGTGATGTGTGAGGGGGCTTATCTTGTAAGCATGTCTGGAACTGCCAACAAAGCCACCTTATTGGATCAAGGCCAAGTTTACCCAACGGGAAGGTGGGCATGTAGCATATCAAAGAAGACTGAGAAACGATACACAGCTGCAGTGTCATAGCTGCAGACGTCAACAACTAACACCCAGAAAGACCACCAATTTCACACAGCACTATTGCATCCCTCAATTCTGAAAAACCGGTACTGTGGATGACAAGCTCAACAATGATTTTGGCAGCCATTGCGAAACGTCCACGATGAAGCAAGTGATGTGTCCTGTGCCTTTTGACTCACACTGTATATGATTAGTCTTGATGTTACCTTGTGTGTGTCACTGAAATGACCACTGATGCCAAAAGCAATGTTAAATAATCCAACGTACATATATAGGTGTACAATAAGCCAGTCATTTGGTGGTTTGGATGGATTAATCCTATTCACATTACATCTTGTACATCAATTTGATTCCGACCTCGACCATATCAAATGGCACTCTATAACCAACGAAGTTGGAATTCCAAGGTTTCATTGTATACGAATGAAAACAATACTGAGCATTTCTAACCCATTATTGACAACGTTAGGATTTCTAACTTGGTGTATTCTTTTTTCGTTTTCTAAACATAAACAAACTGCACATTTGCAAGGTTTCTTTCTTCTGTTTCTTGAACACTGTGTTGAAATGTGGGTGGCCATGTTGTGATGTTAAGGCTTGTCTAATCCTCCAGCTGTACCTGCACCTCTTTACACAACCACCTGTGTCTGTGAAATCCCTCAATGACAAAAGTAATTTTCCAGCAGTAAGTCAGAGAGCTTAACTTTTCTGCTAATTCCCAAACAGATACAGGTTTAGAATATTATTATTCGGTACCTGAACACTTCACTTGTCTTGCACTCACTGTGCCATGTTTAAAACGTGCTCACTAAAACTAAAACTAAACTCTCACTAATAATAGATTATTTAAATGTGTTGTGCTGCGTTGTGTGGGTTAGCTGGTAGGAGCTGGTTGCCCAGCAAACCAGTGTCCGAAACACAACATATGCTGGTGTTTGTTTTTTTATTGCTGGGCATATATTGTCTTATTGACACTGTTATACTGGACAAGCAGCTCTACCAGCAAGACCAGTAGGACTATGAGCTCACCGGTTAAACGGAGACCAGATGAGCACTAACCATGATGTGTGGCTGGCTTTCTTTGCCATATTTGCAGATGTCCATTACTCTATGTGAAAAAAACTTGATCTGACTGAAAGCATTCTCTGCTCGAGCTCTGGGAAATAGGCTGGGTATTACGGGAAATGTGCTGCCTGTAGGGGATTTGCATAGTGTAATTCTGCTCAACATTTCAGGAAAAATGTAACGTTACCTGGCCTAGTAAAATGGCTATGATGTTTTATATAATGTGTAGAGCGCATTGTGTAATGTAAATAAACAGAAGACTAACTCATTCCCCATCTTAACTGTTAAATTGTCTTTTTGCAACGGTTATGTGAAAAGGCAATATATTTCAACACAAAAATTTCACTGAGCCAGACACTGACTCAGATCACAACCAGTCCCTAATAGAAGAGATGGATGTTTGGATCTAATTACTAATGCACTTGAGCTGAAGTCCTGCTGTGTGACATTAAAAACAAAACAAAGCAAACCATCTCAGACATCAGTAATTTATATCTTACTGTGATTTCTTAACTTTAGACAGCTTGTGAATTGTCGTTGTAGAGAAAGCCTGCAGTCGGAGATATGATCTTGATGCGAAGTTAAAAAAGAGCTATGGAGCGAGCCGGAAGAAATCAACCTCCTCTCGGAGACACAAATCGACACATTTCATCCCACCCACAGAGTCCACATCAAAGACGCGCGCTGATATTCGTGAATGCAGGAGAACATACAGCTTTACTCTCAGAAGCACCTTCCATATTTGATTATAGCGCCTGTTGTCAGGCTTCAGCACCTCAAGCAAAGGAATAACGGATGTGAGTCATTTTCTTTGACTTTCTTCTCACCTGTGGAAAACAACCATTACTACTGTCAGGAAATAATGATGGATTTCTAATGACGGAATGCTGTCAGAATTGTGTTTCCTTCTTTTTCTATTTCATCCACATTAATTCGAGGTCCATAATTACAAGTCTAGAGTCACAATAGAGACAGTAGTAGACAATAGAACGGGCATAACTCAGGAACTCGGTGACTTTGAATGCAGCACCATCATACACGGATTTGCTAGACTGACCGCTTTTAGCTTTAAAGAGTGTTGTTCGGCCATTCAGATTCTCAGAAGGGGTCCACGGCATGCCAATCACCAAAACAAGACCTGTTCATGATTAGCCTCGTGGATTAGGTATCCATGGCTGAATAGGTTAGCAAGCAGGACAGCTCCCAAAGTTTGCAAGTCTCAACTTTGTTAAAAGTAAATTTCGCTGCTAAATTATTTTCACAAAGCTCATGTGCATTAACAAAGCATACAAAGTCAACATGGAACTCTGAAACTGCAAGGTAATTATGGATAAACCTACGATGTGTAACCAATAACCATGTAGCTGAGCTTCTATTCCTATGCAGGGAAACAGAACAGATTGTAGCCCAATATTGCAAATTGTGACCCTGGTTCACAGACAGTTGGGATTTTGTGTATTTGTGTTGTACATCACTGTGCATATCTAGAATTGGCTAAATGCCTAAATGAACTGCCCCACAACAGACGCTCTCCTCTGACTACCTTCAACATTTACTACCAAGCAAGTTTTTGGCGTGACCATCGTCGTCACGAGACCAGGACCATCGAGTCGGTCCGTTTAGTAAATCTGCTCCCTAGCGCACGTGAATCAGAGATGACATTTACACATCAGAAGCTAATCTATCGCACAGAAGGAGAAGGATCGGGCTCCAGCGGGCTAGCTGTGACAGATCTGAAGCACTCGGATCCTGCAGGGCTGAAGACAGCCAGGTAATTGAGTGAGCTCAGTGTCAGGCAGGAATCTGATTCCTCCTGACAGATTACAGCAGAGGGCTTGCGTCTCTGCAGTCTCCGAGCGTTCCTAGCAGACTCTGGGGGAAAACTCGGGAGAGTTACTCAAGCTGAGCTTGAGCCTCTCCCCCCAAGTTGCACCACAATTCTCACCCAGTCGCTTCTCACTACAGGAATCCGCCAGCATGTTTTGTGACATCTGTCAGCATTGTGTAGCACATCTCTGTGCTGGGCCACGTGGGCTCCAGCTATCACTGTCAGTGTGCATTAGACAGACATACGGCTGTCAACCAAGGGTAAGTAAGAGAGCACGACAACGATCACGCCCACAACAGAGGCTGTAGAGTGGAACAGCATAGTGCCGACTTCACTAAGCATTTCTGCTGGTGTGAGTCACATGGTTCAAGCTCAAGTGTGAAAGAGTGTGACGTTATTAACGAGACAAGCCAGGTGATTTAATCGCAATGAACCTCTTTTCAACTGGAGAACATTACTGCTCGCAGAAACAATACAATAAAAGCTCTAAACATGTAATTTTTAATGTAGCAGACTATTTAATGACCACAGTGCCAGTTCATACTGAAACCTGAAGAAATGTATGGTCATACATAGGGTGCCATCTTCAGGTAATCCTTAGTATTACTGCTTGAACATACTAAAACCTGTAGCCCCATGTAGACTTAATGCAACACCACTTATGCATAGCACCTTTTGCATCCCCCTTAGGATTTTCTGTTAAGAATTTTTTACCATAATTACATTATGATTTAGCCACACAAATCTACCGGCCAACAGTTAGTCTTGTTATTGTTACGTGGAGTCACACCAAATCACCGTAATGGCCTACCTGTCTCCATCACCTGAACACGATGTGTCAGCAAGACTGATCACACACACCTGGAGCTCGTTATCCTGAGCCTGTTTAAGCATTCGTGCCTTAGCTGCTCATCTATCAGCATATCCATGCTCAGTATTTGTTATTCTGTGCAACGGCGCTTGTGTTATCGACGTTATTTTGACCTTTGGTTTTACACCATTTGGAGCATTTTGCAGCAATGTCTTGCATCGATTTAATACAAAATCACAACAGACCCCCCCTGAAGCCTAGAATGAGCATGTGCAGTGCCAAATGGTGAAATGAGGGATGTAAAGAACACCACTGTCTGACCAACAACGAGTGGCAAAAATTCGCAATAGAAAATCCTAAGGGGGACCAAAATACTGTGAAGCAAATGCAGGAGGGAACGCAATCCTTTGAAACTAATTAATTATTTTTGCCTTTAAATAATTTTGTTTGCACTGGTATGATAAGGAATACTTCTATGGACTGCAACTATTTCATCTGTTGTGGTGAATCCAGTTTGGTAATTCTGTTTGGGATCTGGGTTCTGTCGGGTTCGAGTATGGAAACTTTGTGGTGAGCACTTCAGTCTCATCTTTGTTGTGAAGTGACACACTGCCCCAGCTGCTGGTGTGATGATCTGGGAAGCTAGATATGTGCAGAACATTTGATATTTGCAGGCCACATTTGTTACCTCCCATGGCAGGGCTTCCAACTGGTAATTTTCAGCAAGATAATGCCTACACACAGCAAGGGTTTCCCAGGAATGTCACTTCTTTGGCCTGCTTATTCACCAGATTGACTATGATTCATTTATGGGAACAGCTGAGTCCCCAGCTTTAGCAATCTACAAGTGTGCAGGGTCTACAGGCCCAGCCACAACATCTATGGAGAAAAAACAGGATACCATACACACTTGTCTCTTGTCTCTATGCCCAATTGTATCTTGTATCCAGGTCAGAGGCGACTCAACATGGTATTAGAGCCCCCTTTCATTTGTAAGTATTTATTTTTTTTCTTTCATTATAACATTGTAATCACTTTATAATATTATCATTATAGTGACATATATAAGGTTTCATTTGATCACAGCAACTCCTTCTTGGTGCATTACTTTTTTGATATATAAAGCATCTCTCTATATGCACAACAACGTTTCACCCTAATCAGGGAGTCCTGAATTGTAACCTCAGCAATCTTTTGAATGCTGTTAGGAAAGGACTATTATTTAATCCGTCTAATGCTTCTTTTTCATTAACATGAAAAACATTGCACTTTAATCCTTTAAGCATCGTTTTCCTGAAGGAAGTATCAGTATTGACATAAGCCGCTTCCATATTTATTAAATCAATAATGAAGGGATGAGAGCGCAAGTCTGCTGGGAATACAGCGTCGCTAGAACTCGCAGGTGGAAAAATTCGGTCCAATCTAGATTAGTTCAGCATGAGTTGAGCAGAAATGTAATTGGCAGAAAACTTGGCACGTCACGCTCTCGTCTGGAGGTGCAATAAGACTGAGAAGTGCTCAAGTGTTGATTGATGAGCTGTTGAGCACATTGCTGTCACCTTGTTCAGAAGGATCTATCAGCCTAGAGCTAGCAGCTGTTCTTCCTTTCCCAATAGTGCTGATTCACTGTGAAATATCAGTGTGGTTTGAAATGTGGGTACCTGGACCTAAAATCAATGAATGTGTCCACGATTAGTAATTATTGGCCTTTGGGATCAAGAACAGGGAATCATCTTTTATCATTCATGGTAGCAGAAATGAGAAGAGTCTAACAGTGTGAATGCTTGATTGTTGATTATGTGGCTCTGATAGGGGTTTGAGAAACGTATGAAGCTGAAGAATGATGTCACAGATCTTTACTAATCTCTACGCCTTACCTTGATCACCTCCATATGAAAAATATACACTTATCGATCACTTTATCGATACACCTCCTTGTTTCTGCTCTTACTGTCCATTTGATCATTTCCACGTACCATACAGATTCACATTTTTGTTCCACAATTACAGACATTTGTTATGATATGTGGTCGGACCCAAGGATGCGGGGACCGAGAAATCCCGCGGCGTGTAATAATAATGTGTAAATAATATATAAACTAACTAAAAGAGGGAAAAGGTGGAGCAAAAGCTTATGAAACATATGAAAACCAAGGTAAAAAGGGCACGCCGTTGCGAGGTGGGTTGCGCGGGCTCAAATAAATTGCGGAAGACGCTGAAGCACCAGAGGGCGAGCGTGAGCTCGGACGCACGTATAACGTGGGTCGTGTCTCAACCACAGCGCGCAGGCGGCTGGAGTGAGACTCAATAGGTGCCGACGACGAAAAGAGCGTGAGCTCAGGCATGCGAGGAGCGCACAAGTACAGACGGGGAAACCCTCAATGTGTCCCTAAAAAACTAAGTACCCCGTAGGCATCTGTTAGCACTATAAGCCCCAGGACGTAACCAGCTGACCATAACGGCGATCGCAACGGCGTCGAGGTGTGTGCTCCGGTGGTTGTGTGCGCAGGTGGAGTGTGTGACGACCTGACAGCGAACAACGCTAGAACCCACACGTAAGTAACGGGGAAAGCAGATGTTCGTAATCAGGTCCTAAATTAAGCACCAGATATAAACCGTTTCACCGATTGCTCTGTAACGGCAATCGGCGAGGATGGCGGAAAGCTCCGGGGCGAGAGGTAGGAACCCTTATAACAGCAATCCTTGTGTTTCTTTACATACTTTGTTAGTCCCCTTTACTCTGTTCTCTAATGGTCAGTACCCCCTGCAGGACCATCACAGATCAGATGATGTGTGTAGTGGATCGTTCTCAGCACTGCAGAGATACAGTGATGTGCACAGAGACTGGGTTTTGCTGGAATGAGTGGAATTAAACATCCTGGGTTTATACATACACTTGGAACATCCCAAGTTGTTAATTAATTAAAAATCAGCAGACTTTGGAATCGCTTTTAAGAGAATATAACAGTACAAAGAAGACTAGGTCAGGGTCGCCCATCTATCACAACAGTTTCTTGCTGCCACTGGATGACGGATCTGCATCCACACTATACGAAATTAGCTCCATCGTGTTGGACTGCGAGAAATGGTGTGCATTCCCTTATCTGCTGAACATCATAGAACCAATAGAAGGTGGGCTGATGAGCATCGTCATTGGACCCATGCTGAGTGGTCAACTTTCCTCTTCTCTGAAGATTTACGGTTCAGTTTGCAGCCTGACAATCATCGTGTCCTGATCTGAAGTGAACGAGGATGAATCCATGTTTCGTGTGAAAAAATCGACTCCTTCAGTGGTGGTTGAACCATGGTTTGGCATCAGCATTGGTGATCGTACCCAGCTCGAAAGATCAGAAATGGCTTGCTGACTGCTGTCAGATACCAAGATGAGGTCCTGCACCCTATAGTGGTACCCTATGCTGGGGCAGTTTGAAACATTTTTCTTTTCTAGGACTATAATGCAAGGCCCACAGTGTGCATCACATCAACAACATGCTTCAGTAGGCAGGATTCCAACGCATGGACTGGCCTTTACGTTCTCCAGACCTGAATCCCATTGAACATGCTTGGAATGTACTGGGAAGACTTCTGGCAGAGGATCCCACAAGAACTGCTGGACATCAGATCGATCATGTCCATGCTCCGTCACTGTCAGTGTGTTTTGGCACTCTTGGGTGATCATACACCCTACTGAACAGTCAATGCGGGGGTCCAGTTTAACCTGCTTCTGTTCACCTCCATGAATATATCACTTATTACTCAATTACAATAAGTGAGTTTGCATCTCACTTGCATACTTTCTTTGACATTTCATTTGCTTTTCTGATGATCTTGTTTAATTTATTTTGAAATCCCCCTCATTTCGGTGAGAAGTGTATTTAATGATGATGATATTGTCCAACTTTAAATAGTTCCATACTCCTTCTAAAGAGTAATCAGTACCAGCTCAAGGTTAGATCAGTAAACTGGGGATGTAGGCAGCTTGGTTTTCAGCAAATTAAGCTAAAGTATAGCGATTAAGCTGTTTCAGTATCACCAGCACAGGAAGAGGTCTTTTAAAATAGAAAGATTTCCTTTTGGAATTCATACACATATGGAGATCTTCTGCTATCACACAGAACCTGGTGCTGAACCTAATTGTGTTCCATGCTTTAACATTTGCGACATCGTTTAAGAATTTGAGATGAAATGATTTTCTTCACATGTAAGTCATATACAGATAAGCAGAGCATACCCAGAGCATGGGTACGTGTGAGCCGTATATAGAATCATCGTGGGAAGTCCCTGGTGCTTTTTTGGCAATGTAACATACTGGCATAGGATTACCTTCAATGTTCGACACACTTCCCAGACAGATACATATGCAGCTGCTTTGCTGAGACCAAAAAGGTGTGAAAAGGTGTTGTATCATGCGCCTGTAGCAAGATACCACAGGGGTAATGTGAAATTCTTTTTCTCCTGTATGGCCAAATGCAGGTGGGTCACTTTTTTCAAGATCAGTGGATTTGGATTAAAGGTGAAATGTTTGCAGAGTAAATGTAGAGTTTTTTACTCTCATGGAACTGGTAAAGTGTTAAAGCATTTTTGATGAAGCATTTTTGATGCAAAAGTCTTCCACCAGTATGGCTACAGTGGTGAGTATTAAGTATACCAGAGAACGGTGAAAAGGCTAAGATATGCTAAATCACACAAAGATCGAAACAAGTTTGAAACAGTTAACAATGTTACCTTCTGATTCTCCTCTTTCTAGCTATGCTGCTATAGGTAATTTAGCCGGATTTTTATTCTAACTACATTTTCTCTTTTCTCTCCAAATTGATGTTCCAGTACCTCTTCCAGTCCCTCATTGACTTCTTCTGAGGACTATCCTAAAGTGACTATGTGTACTGGGTGAAATATTTGCCCATATGCATATCTTATGCTTATCTAATTTAATCCAACTGCCATTACTTACTTACTTGTATTATTAATACAAGCTTAACTATTTAATTTTAACATACAAGCCACCCAAGAATTATGGCTCCATTTTTCAGTCCCGCTCCTCCCAGGGTTTCTTCCTTACAACATTCATGGAGTTTTTCCTCTCCACTGTCGCCCTAGGCTTGGTCCATTTGGTATTGGCCAGTTGAAGCTTCATTGTAAAAAGTGCTATATAAATCAATCTTACTTGACTTGACTGTATAGTCATCATATCATTGTTAAATCAACAAATCTTAAGTATGGCTAGATATTTTCGTAGCTACAGGAGAGGGGTGACTGCAGAAAACATTTGCGAGCCAGAATTTGGGGAAATTTGCACAATTTGAATATTCTCAAGACACTTGAAGTGACGGGTTAATTGAGGTTTGTGTAAAACATGTGAAGAGCAGTATTCATAGAGATAATACTGTTAATGGTTGGAATATAATCTCGTGATCACGTTGACATTAGATTTGATCTTTTTGCCCGGCCAAAATCACTAGACCTCAGTTTCATCAAAACCTTAAGGGATTATTGAAAACAGCAGGGGAAAACTTCTAAATAAGATGCACAAATTCTAGCTGAATTGCACACCTAGTCAATGGAATGCTTGAAAATGGTAATATAATAGGGTTTTATATTATAATGGAATATGTGCCATTCTATTCAACTGGACTGTACCATTTTCCCTTTCTATGTTGTCTAGTGAGCATTTTAATTTGTTCCATTATTCAGCATAGCATGGTGATTTGAACTGTTAAGTAATAACTCTTAAAAGATTCAGAATGAAGTAGCTGCATTGTTCTGTTCTTTGTACTTTGGCTGCTATGTAAGGTAGAAAGAAACAGCTCTTCTTTTTAATGCATTTTCTTTCATGAAGAATATCTTTTTTTCAGTCTATTTCCACAGCAGCACTCAACAGCAATGCAAACCATTCTCTAAAAATTCACTTATAATGCAGTAGTGCTTGAAAGGTTTGTAAAGGATGTTCTATATTTCTGCATAAATATGACTTAAAGCATCATCTGATGCTCACAAGCCCTAAAACAAATAAAGTAAATAGGATAAACATGTTGCACTTGGTCATTTACTTACTAAGGAAAATCATTACATATCTGTGAGTGACTAAAGTATTTGACCGTCTGGATAGCAGTTACTTTGAATTGAAATTTGATTTCGTTGTTTACAAACAATTGGATGACAAATAGGTATGATCGAGCACCCTGTTTTGCTTAAAGAACAGAAATCTCTCATAGTCTGACACTCACAGTACCAACAAATGTGATTTCTGAGGACCTCAGAGAAAAGGTAAGATGATCATTAGCCTGGTCTCATTACCATCTCTAAAAGTTTGGACCTCACCAATCTGCAGAGGACGAACTTCGACACTCTTGCTACCCTCCAAACAGCAAAACATGTAATTGACCAAGCAGAAATCAAGGTAACTTCTATGCAACTAAAGGCCTCTGTCATACTGGCCAATGTTAATGCTTATGAATTCATCATTAAGAGAATGCTGAACAACAATGATGTGCATGGCAGGGATTAATAGCAAAGGTCCACATACTTATGTAAATAACATATATGTAATATTGGTTCATTTCCCTCAATAAGGAATTGGGTTATTTTTTCCTCTTTCTTCTTTTATTTCTATTTTGTAGATGATGGTTTACATCATATTTAAGCAGATATATATATATAGATGTGTGTGTTTTTAAAAGGCTTCACAAACTTTTAAGCAATACTGCCTTTCCTTGAGCCCTTCTGTTTATTATTTTGTGTATTTTGTACATGTGTACATTGGTTAGAAGTGCTTATGTGAGCTTTTGCATTTCGTTTCTGGTCTCTCGGGAGTGCTTTGGGGAAATGACATCATTACTTTACACTGCAGCTCTGTAATAGAGTGAAACAACACAAACCGGCTTGTTTCCTATCGTATAAAGCTCAACACTAATCACTAACACTAATAAAAACTCGTACCTTTAAGTGAATTGGAATCAATTTGCAGCCAGGGAAGCACTGCATGGAATGCTGGTGATATAATGAATATATTGATATATATGCTATATAATTTCTCATATGACCATATATAATAACTTCTCATACAAGAAATAAGTAGACCAAATGAAGAAACACAATTTTTAGAACAAAAGTCAGTATTAAGTGTCTCCTGCCCAAAAATGTATATTTACTGGGCCTGATATATATATAAAGAGATATAAAAGATATAAGTTTATAGAACCAAGTTTATATGGTCACTGTACCATTGCCAAAACAAAAAAATCTGATGGTGGAATGGCACAGTACTGTAAATCCTATGATATAAAGTCTTTCAATCATTCAGTCTGTTCCGCTTAATACACATGGGGCACGGGGAACAACCCTAGACAAGGCGCCAATCCATCGTAGGGCACACACACACACAGTCACGCACTAAGGGCCACTTTAGAGACACCGATTAACCTAACACACATGTCTTTTGAATGTGGGAGGAAACCGGAGTACCTGGAGTAAACCCACGCAGACACGGGGAGGACATGCAGACCCCACACAGTAATTGACTCCACCCTGGGATTGAACCTGGGACCTTCTTGCTGTGAAGCAGCGATGTTACCCACAGAGCCACCGTGCTGCATGATAGAAAGTAAACTGCCTTAATCCCAAATAAAACCCTGAATAATACTGTTCATAAATTGATTGTGCAGGTGCGAGTAAAAAGCAATTCAGAACTGCTATTTATTCTATTGTGTTAGCAGTTCAGATCTTAGGGATGCCAGGGGTTACGGTCGCAGAAGGTCCCTCGGCAGTGGGATCGCATCTTAGACTGCTGTGTCACCTAAGCACCTGATTGTATTCAGCTTCCAGGCAATGTGTGGGTTTTTTATTAATCTTTATATTTTACTTTGTTTGAACTAGCCATATTTTCCTACTGATATACTACACGTTTTAGTATGTAAAAGTATGATACATATCTAGATATTACTAAAAGAGAAAAGTATGCAATAGAGTCCACATGAATTTTTATTCCTTTGTGTTTTTCCACAAGGCCAATCGAAACAATGTGTGTTACAATCCACAGTTTGGGTAAATGCTTGCACCATGCTTCAGTGCATATCAGCTCAATATCCTTAATTGAACTAAACTGGCATTCCACACAAAACCAACAAAGCCAGCCGTGCAGGCTTAGCAAATCAGTTCTGATGAATAAAGATGAGACGATACATGAGCCAATACAGTGTGTCGGCTGCTTTGTGCATCAGGCGGCCAGTTAAGCGAAGCCGGACCACAGACTGGTATCGATCATGCGTCATTTGACAGTGTGATCGTGATGTGATTGGGACTCAGCTTTATTTACTCTCTTCTTCAGTTCCTGTCCATATCTGTGTGGTATTGCTGAATAAGCAGCAGCATTTTATCCTGAAACGCTTCTCATTAGCCTTAATCCTGCACATGTCTCGGCTGGATGCAGCTTGATTCTAGAAAATTGTTAATGACATAATGACATTGCACTGGTTGTGGAATTCTACATACAGTTAGATGGATAGATAGACAGACAGGCTTTATTGATCCCCATGGGGAAATGGTAGCACGATGGTAGCAAGTGTGTTCAGAATTCCACATACAAAACGGATTACATATAATGCACTGAATAAACACACAGAATTACACACCCTACACATATTTATAGGTACATAATACATTATACTTTTAGCATGTGTGGTATGTGAGTTGTAAAGTCCAATCACGTCTTTACATGTACATTATTTAATAAAACTTAATAATATAAATATAAATATAATATAAATTAGACTTAATAAGACTTAATAATAGTGAATAGTCTTACAATCCAAATATTTGTGGGTGAAGGGCCTTGCTCTGGGACCCAACTATGGCAGAGGTGAGATTTGGACCCTGCAACTTCTGGTTCATAGTCCAATACCTTAACCACTAGGCCACCACAGTCCCTAGGCTGATCTGTAGTACATGGGTAAGTCGCTGTGGATAAGGGCGTCTGATGAATGTTTAAATGTTTGTTTCAGGTTATTCTCTGGGTTCTGATGAATGTTCTGAAATGCAATAGCTTCTACATGTTTGCTTAGAAGTCTGATCTCCAATGTAAAATGATTCAATATGAGGATTGTAAGAGATTAAATCTCTTATCTGCTCGAGTTTGAAAATCTGCTTCAATAAAAATACAATTTCTGATACAAATACAGTTCTAATAATGTTTAGTAATATTGATATGGTAGCACTGTATATGTAAAGTCATGACTTTGTGACTTTATAACGTTTGGAGTCATAACTATTACAGTCATAATGCAGCTTCCTGTGGTAGAGCAGATACTGGAATACTGACCTAAAGGTCCAGGGTCCAAGGTTCAGCCCTGCCAAGCTGCCACTTTTGGGTCCCTGAGCACAACCCTTCTGTTTCTTTTGCTTAAATTTGCTCGGATTGTACACTGTAACATTTTATCAGTTCTACGTTGCTCTGGAGTCTGCTGTATGCTATTGTTTTATTTCCTACGCAGATGTTTTTCTTACATTGTCGTTATTATTAATCTTATGACTTCATTTTTACTGCTATCATTGTTCTTTCTATATTTAGTCATATATGCTACGCAGGCACATGATATATTGTACACAGGGACATGTCGTTTGTATATAGCAAGGACAGTGGTGGCCTAGTGATTCTGCTTCAGCAAGGTTTAAATCCTACCACTGATAACCTGCCATTGATGGTTCCTTGAGCAAATCCTTTAACCCATAATTGCTTGCATTGTTGTTCCAGTTGTAAGTCACTCTGCTCAAGATGTCAGTTAAATGTCAATGAATTATATATTATGTGAATATAAATCGCGACATTACAAAAAGAACAGCTGATAAATGAATCCTATAACACAGCTTCTAGCCTGAGCCAATAGCCATCCAAGATATAGTGTAAAGTAGAGAGATATTGTTAGCTCAAAACAATAGAAATCCACAGATCACTGCCAGCACTGAGGCTGCAATATGCTGGCTAGACACACACCCCGGAGTCCATAGTGAACCAGCCTGTCCACACTAACAATGAGCAATGAAAAAAGAGATGCAATCGCCTAGCCAGACAAAGCAGCCAGAGAAAAAGTAAATATTTGGATTTCTTTTTATGCTTGTGGATAACATGCAGGCACCTGCCCTGACAGACCCCAGGAGGGCTTGAACTTCTGCCCTATTGCCCTCAGACTTTATAAGTGTCCCGTTGGCCTGCATATGATTGCATTTTAAATTACCTTCCGTTGATATGTGGAGCAAAGGTATGCACCTTGAGACTAGCATTTCACCCAAAGCTATAGTCAAGTTCAGCCTTAACCTGGCCATGTAACAATTAGATTGGTTTGGTTTGACTGGTTTGCTTAGATCTGTCGACTCCAGTCCCAGTGTGCCTCATGGGGTTCCTCCGGCTGCTCCAATTTCCACATGCACTCCAAATACATTCCCTTAGATGGACTGGAGCCCTGTCCAGGATAGGTTTCAGGGCTTAATTTGCACCACAGCTAGGTAAAGCTGAGGTCTAGCACTTCTGCAATAAGCAAACGATAAAGTAGTATGTGGCTGAATCTCAAATGTATGCAGTGCACTGTATGCAGCTTGGAATTATGATATACACAAAAATCACAGTAAACTGAAATCCATTCGATCTGAGCCCCGACTGTAACGATCTGAATACTCTGCAAATGGTACATTTGCAAATTGCGTTCTCTGAAATGTTACGTATCTCTATGACCTTTTATAGATGTATCATATTAATGCCTGTAAAGATGTACCTTCCCTGCAAAATCGTGACGTGTGGCATGTGCACAAGTTCTAAAAACTGAGAGCTGCACACTCACGATTGAATCATTGTTAGCCGAGTATAAACCTAGGATTCCACTTTAATAGGTTCCTGAATAAAACTGCCTATGCAAGAAATTGGAAACACTTCAGGAGAGTATCATACCTGCCCAGGGAAAATTCAAACTTCAGTTGCATTTGTATTTATGTGTATTATTGGATTCGTAATCCTCTATTGGTTTACGTTCATTAGGGCAAAACAGTTTTAAAATGGATGCACCAGTTATCTCAGAGAACTCTTTTCCGTAGCAGGAACTGGAATTCCAAGCAAAATATAAAACTTTCTAGCCTGGCATTGTTGTCCAGGAGAAACTACCAAGGTGTTGAGGCGATCTATTTTCAGATTCCTATGGGAGTCTCAAAAAACACTGAAAGAGGCATGAGAGCCCAGCCATGTGTGGTATCGCTGTCTCTAGCTGTACCCTCTAGGATTTTCAGCCCATGAAGTGCTTCGGTTTTTCATCTGCTATTAATAAAAGCAGGGTAAAGTTAAGGATATGAACTTGGACTCTCCCATTTTGGTTAAGCAAGCTAATTGAAGGTGATCTTTTAAAGCGTTTAGCCTTGGCCTCCTTCCTATTTGCGTTTCAGGGAAATCTCTGCTTGGTTTCGCACACTAAGGGATGTCCTAGAATCTAGGGCGCCAGTTTAAAAAGCAGATCATTTTTTGTAATATTTGGCAACAGCCTTCAGCTAGCGCTCCACAGAAAAGCTCTGGACATTGTGGCTGTCCCAGGCTGTGCATATCTGTCAATTCAGAAAGCTTGCAATTGTTCATTACCAGACTGGTTGTATTGATTGGATTGGATTAGCATCCAAATCTATTTTCTTCTTCTATACATTTTCTGCACTAATTAAGCATGTTATGAGGTGTTCTGCGGGTGAATACGCTAGTGAGTAAAGAAACTGACGATGCAGTTTGAAACACCGACGAAGCAAGGAATGATTTTGAGTAGTGAACGATGAAGATCACAGACATTCTATACAGTCCTCAGATTTAAACAATAGCAGAAATCTCTCGTCAATCTCATGCATGCTGTGCATACGAAATGGACTAAGATTATTCCTGGAGGAAGGAAAAAAATATTTGGCTTTTATGATTTTAAAGGCACTTTGTGTGATTGTTTTGAAAACACTTTTTGAAGCGTGACTGCTCCGGTGAACAAATTTTTAATTTTTTCCTACAGAGGCCTCGCAGCCTTTGTGAATTTAAAGGCGGGTCACTTTGTCAAGTTAATGACAGGTCATTACGGAGCAAGATGGACTCTTCAGCTTAGTGAAAGCAGCCTGTCGGTGATGCCGTCCATCACTCGAAAGATGGTGGTTCTGCCTTTCTGAGTTCAGGTTCAGTCGTCACTCACTCCGATCTCTCTATCCCTGGCACGTCTCGGTGCACAAAAACATCCTGCAGGTGCGCGCTTGTAGGAAATTTGTTTATTTATACATGCTGCTCTTCAGCTCACCATCCATCCTCTCTCGAGTAATATTTCACAAACTCACATGCTGTGTTTCTCTCAGATGCACGGCTCCATTTGACAAGCTTTTGCAAACGGTTGTACATACACTGAAACAAACATGACAGAGCACAGAGGTATTAAGGTGTTTAAACCAGATTAATGAAGACATCGATTATACAGCTTCTGACTGACAGAAACTTAAGACGACAGGTGTCAGGATGCAAATATCTGGATAGTGAAATGTCCCAACATGCCAAGCAAATTGCATAATAGTGTTGCAAGTCTTGATATTGGACAGATTAGTACCTTGTAAATACAGTTTCTTGATTTTTTCTTATCACCCCGCCATGAGAATGAAATGTGTATTATTGGATTCTAAACTGGACCATCGTAAAATGGGGAGCGCTTGTATAGGAGTCAGTGTACATTCAAAAGTTTATTGGTAGATCTCTCGTAATCCTCTATTGGTCTACATTCATCATTTAAGCCAACTTGCAATTACAACATTACCAAAATCACGGTAGTTAGGGCAATACAGTTTCAAAATGGATGCACCAATTATCTCAGAGAACTTATTTCTGTAGCAGGAACTGTAATTTTAAGCAAAATATAAAACTTTCTAGCCTGGCATTGTTGTCCAGGAGAAACTACCAAGACATTTTCTTATCACTGCCAAGAGAATGAAATATCTATTCATGAGCCAACATAGTGTGAATGTTCTCAACACCATTAGCAATTGGCACTCCAAAATGGCCATGTTATTGGTAAGGACTGAAAATTCGGAACATTTTTTAATCCTCCTCTCGGTGAAAGATTCTACGGCTGCACCTTTAACCATCCTTGAGCAAAGATATCCATGCAATCAAGTCTTACCTGCTGGGGACGTGGGAATCCTCAGTGACTCTGTTTACTAGACTCACTCTTATTCTCTTTTTATGATGTTTATTATGTACAGTACTGTGCAAAGTGTTAGGCCAGCATATTATTGGAAACGCCATTGTTTTCGCATTGTTTTGCAATAATACTCTATAGAATTATTTCTCAGTATCTTTATTAGAATACAACCAGAAAATATCGGAACTGTCCATGCAGTATTATGAAACTAAAAACATCAGAACGTAACTTCTATAGGCTACAGTGGCTAGCATCGACTGTGACCTCTTCTTACGTTTGGACAATAGCATCATTTGACAGCCTCATCAAGATCCCAAGCTGGACCTTCTACAGACCGAAACTAATGGTCTTTTTGGAAAAGTAGCAGCCAGGAAACCACTTAGGTGAAACCACAATGGGGTGAAAAGACTTAGATATGCTAAAACTCACAAAGACTGGAATGAAGATCAGGTAAATAGGGTAACAAATCCAAGTTTAAAATTCGTCGCCTAAGACAATTCCACAATACTATTGTTTTATATTTTATTTCATTCGATTCTTCATAATATTCTCTTTAATTTATTTACTATAGTTAATAGTTTAATATAATTAATATTGTATTATAATGTATTATATTTTAGTTTATTTTTATATTTAACAATAATAAACTGAATCAGGCAAAGTCATCTAGAAAAAGCCTCATCTGCAAAAAACAATTACCTGAACCCTATTGATCACAAGGACAGCTCTATTATGCTTAGATTACAACCTCAATTTACACTCTATGCAGAGCCCTGCAGAATAAACCAAGCTCTGAAATACCGATCACGTTAAAGTAGCAAAAAAGGATTCAGTTTGGTATGACATTTCTGCAATTCAATTATATTCAGGTAGTTGCAGGCATCTTCCACACTGACTTAAGCATTCTACTTGGTGTCATGACTGTCACCAATGTGTGTCTCAGATCTTCTTCACTAAATTTGCATGCTTTCCTTGTGTCCACACGGGACAGTTAAAAAATGCTATCCTGTCCCCAAGATACAGTTTACTCCCACGTTCCATAGGCAAGCGACTGCATACAACTGGTCCCTCTAAAGTGTCACAGTATGGGTGTGTGAGTGTATGGGTTAGCCCTGCGTGTTGACCCCGGCCTTGCACCATGTAATATAAATCTGGGCTTTATGGCAGAGTGCCCAGATGGAAGCCTCTCCTCAGTAAAAGACCGGACTGTTTGCAAAATGTAAAAAAACACCAAAGGGGCTCTCAGAATGTGAGAAAAATAGAAAGATTGAACAATAAACAGTACAGCTCAGATTGGCGGAAGTTTCTCTCATCTGCGCACTTTCTTTGGATCTTTGGAACTCAAAGATCATTCTGTGACCACTTGGACATACTTCTTCTATTTACGAATTATGGGAACAATGAGTTCATGGGGACTTTCTTCTT
The DNA here is from genome assembly GCA_034779995.1 of Parotocinclus haroldoi. NCBI lineage: Eukaryota > Metazoa > Chordata > Actinopteri > Siluriformes > Loricariidae > Parotocinclus > Parotocinclus haroldoi. The sequence continues at coordinate 20,615 of JAUZST010014075.1, forward strand.
AGTAAATTTTTTTGTGGCCTTCTGCAGATTTCCAGAACCAACTCTGCCAAGCTGCCACTGTTGGATCCTTTAGCATTGCCATTAACCAACAATTGCTTGGATTGTAAGGTTGTATCAATTGTCAAAGTCTCTCTGGATGAGGGTTTCTGCTAAATGTTATAAATCGAAATGTTAATCAAGAGAAATAGAGTTCACCAGAGCTCAGAAAATGATATGACAAGAGATATGAAGTGCCAAGTGAGGGTAATGACTACTATTAAGCTGATTGTTACTAACAAGCTTGAACATCGGGTTTGAGATTGCTATGAACGCCCAGCTTTTGTCAATGATTGCATGTGATCGCTTTGTTTGCAAGTACTGCACAATATAGTACAGGGTTTAGACTTGCAGCCCCCTCATAATTTGGTGCTCGGTCCTTCTGTGGTGTTGAATGGACTTACTGATCTATCCAGATGATATATGCTGATCTTCACAGCATGTAGAATCATTTGAACTTGTAAATCTCACCTGTCATATAGTGATGAAACTGCATGCTGCTGCTCTCATTAGCACCTTCTCAGAGCGATACACACTTGCTGTCAGGTCTGCTGTTGTATGGGGTGTTACAGCTGTAGAGTCAGTTCTATTCACGAGCTCTTCATCTTGGTAATATCTAATAACAGCTTGGTAAGGTTGATGCCGTCCCTGAAGAAAACCTTTCTCCCACTTTAAGACAAATTGCTGGTCAGAAGTTATATGTTAGCTGTGGAACATTATTAAATACAGTATGTAAAAACAAAAGGGAGCCATTCATCAAATGGATGCCATTTCTGTCCCCAGAACTTTACATTTACAGATACATCCATCCATTATCTTTCACTTAATCCACATGGGGTCACAGGCCGGGCGGTGCACACCCGGCAACTGTGGGAGCAAAATAACCTGTCGTGCATATATTTGGACGGAAACCAGAGTACCCAGAGTAAACCCACGAAGACTCCACACCGAAAGGACCCAACTATGCTATGAGGCAGCCGTGCTGGGTTCTAAATAGTGATATAGTAGCAAGTTTTTAGTATATAATTTAAAACATTCATAAAAAGCTGCCCAGAAATTTGAAAAAAGCATGTTAGCTGTCCCTGGTCGCTAATATTACACTTTACAATTAAATATAATGATTAAAGTTCGTCATTATTTTCATTGAAATTGATATTTCATCAATTTTAGATTTTGTTTTTTATAAGAAAGCCATAATTCTGAAAATTCTGTTCAACAGGAAGTTGTATCATCTGGACCGAATGTGAGCTCCCTCTTAGTTTTTCCAGTATATTTGATGAAATTGTACAACTGTTGTAACTAGAACTGAGAAGGTCGATCTCAAAACAAATACATTTATTCGCTAAGTCTGTGCTAACAATTCAGTTCTGCTCCTCATACAGAGAGGCACATTGGGCAACTCAAGTGTAATGTGGAACACAAATCTCGCAGGCGATGACAGAACCTCGGCTTTACCCTGTGGTTACAACTGCAGATGGGTATGTAGGGACTCATTAGGTTGCAGGGAGCAGCTATGGTTCTCTGTCACAAGCTGCATTGCAAGTATTGCTTCCACCAGCAAGTCAGCTGTTGCTCTTCTGAGAAAACAGTGAGAAGATTTTGATGTGTATGTTTACATGTATATGTGTGTATTATATCTGTATATTTTAGAGCTCCGTGCCACCACAGATCTGACTTGTTATTCCACTGCATCCAACAGATACAGGATCAGATTGAGAGCTGGAGAATGTGGAGTCCAGGATAACACACTGAAAATATATTCGATATGCCTCAAACCAGTACTGAACAATGTGTGCAGTGTAGCAGGGTGCGTTATCCTACTGCCATTAGGGTATCATGTACAGGTACTCTCACTCTCCGATGTACTATGGGAATACGTTTTGACGAATCCATCGTGAGCGGAATTTATCATAAAATGAGGAGCTTAATATCTACTGTTTATTTTACAGTCTAATCTTAAGCATGCTTTAAAATAATGGCTTTTATTCACTGTTTCCCAGCGCTTATCGCTTCAGCCATGTGATTCTCTACATCACACGCTGCCTCATCTAGCACATGAAATATTAATAGAAGGCATAAAGAGGGTGCCCATGAACAACGCTTTAAACCCAAACTAACCAAACCCACCATGTTCCTCGATCGATTTTTGTGGAATTTTGTGAAAAGAGCAAAGCTGTGCATGAGAAACTGTTTGCAGTTTGCCCCCCCCCCGACGGCTTTCAAGATGGACTCATTTTTGCTCTGCTTGCTCACAGGGGCACTGACGCAAGTTGCATTTCATTTCAGGAGCTGCATCCTTCAGGGGCTCCACTGGAAGATTGATTGTGTCATAGCAGCAAGACTAGGCTGTCCCATTCCAAAGGCTCTTTTAAAAATGGCTGAGAAATGTGCTGTCCTGTTCCAGGGTGAGAAAGGATCCAAGCGGTGGACCCTTCGCCAACCGACATATCTCGAGGCTCATTGCGTGCTGTGATTTAAACTGAAAATCAGCCGTAGAGCAGACTGTCTCCGTTCAGTTTGGACTAAACCGCTGTCCTTTAAACCATCCTTCAAAGGATGCAGCATGCACCTGAATTGGGACGAAGCTACAGTCAGAGGGCTCTACCTTCCCTTCCACCTTCCACTGGCTTATTTTCTTCCAACACGGCATCCAGGTGACATTACTTTCACAAGTAGACAGTGCACACGTACCTGGCTGTCCATATGATTCAAGAAAATATAATTGAACAGTCAACATACTTCAGTTGCTCCAAGGTCCACTTCTGAGCCCCAACGCTGGTGCTTTCAACAAGAGTTACTATGGGTACTCAGTCCCATGACTCTCAGAGTCTAGACAGTGTGTATGCTGCATGGATCAAAGCTGGGCCACTGCATTTTATCAAGGGCTGAAGAATTTAAAATTGGGTGCACTGGAAGTTTGCACTAAAACTATTTTGGGTGAGGTTTAGTAAGATCAATAGTATGGTTTATTTATATTGATACATAAAAAACCACTTGAATTCTGCAGGCTATCTTTTCTGTTTAAGCAGTGGTCTTTAAGCAAATAGCATTTTGAGACCGACAGTCAATTTAACAGCCCTTGACAGATTCTAGCCATGTCTGCTCTTGTAAATGTTGTAATAGCTTGTTGAAAGTGATAGACAGTGATCTCTCCATCCTTTCTTTTGAGAGCAGCTCTGATGAGGCAGAACACAGAGGAACAAGAGTGAGAGGTGTTACACTTTAACAATCTGCCCAAGGCACCTGTCTTCTGAGCCACAGCTACAGTGCAAGCAGTGATTATACATCTTGGAAATAACCACCGTAAACACGTTCATTCACCAAGGTGCTGTTAGTTGAAACCTCCTTATTTGTCTCTAATTGAGCTGAAAAAATATCCATACAGCAACTAATAACCCATAAAAAATAAATACATATATATCATAGTTTTTGCTATTAGTGGGTATAGTGATTTCATGCTTTCTTCTGCTCTTTATAATGACTATATTTAGAATAGTATTTAAATGTATTATTTCTTTATGTAGTTTTAACCAACCCTTTATTATCTTTCGCTTAATCCACACAGGGTCGCAGACCAGCCGATGCCCACCCAGCAACTCTGGGCACAAGAGCAGGAACAACTCTAGACAGGGCACTTAACCTAACATGCATGTCTTTGGGCTGTGGGAGGAAACCCACAGACATGGGGAGGACATGTACACTCCACCCTGGGATTGAACCCAGGACCTTCTTGCTGTGAGGCAGCAGTGCTACCCACCGAGTCACCGTGCTGCCCTTACCCAAGTCAATGTATCTTAATTTCAGTGGGTTGGAACAGTCAGTCTAGTTCTAAGGTTTCTTTGGTCTTAGATCTTATCCCTCCTGTTCCCATTCTCACCATCAATTAGGAATGAACAATATGAATGAATAATGTTTTGCATCATGGAACTTTCCAACTTCGTCTCACAGCGATTCTTTATTTATTATGATATTACGCCATGTAGGTCCATATTTTCTAAGGAGGGGAAGATTCTCTCAATCTCTGACACCATAAAACAACTAGTCTAGCCATTTTATTTTGTATCGCACTGACGCGTGCACATCAGAATATAACACATTATATTTTGTACTGTATATTTCTACGATTACAAAAATGAATAAATGCAGTCTTTTATTCTGCTGGTGTACGTCTCAAGGCCCCCCTACTGAAGGCTTAGCCCCAATTATAAATCTGTAGTCATACCCCTAATGACAATCCACGCTCATTAGAAAGAAAACATGCAAAAAAAAATCAATATTCTAATTTAAATTGTGACTAATGCACAGCTTAACTCTTTTATTTCTTTAAAATATATTGTTAAATGGACTGGTCAACTTATTAACTAAATTATTGTTATGATATGATATGATATGATATGATATGATATGATATGATATGATATGATATGATATGATATGATATGATATGATATGATATGTGTGGTATGGTGGAGCAACAGTCCAATCCTGACATTGGATTCCACCTGTGTGGAATTTGCATGTCCTCCCCATGTCCACATGGGCTAACTCCAGGTACTCTGGGTTCCTCGCAATGTCAAAAGACATGGTTTACTCCCTGTTGATTCTAAAGTGCCCTTACTGTGTGAGTGTGTGAATGTGTGTGTCGAATGAGGATTAAGCCGAAAGAAAGTGAATAAATATAATAGGATTAGTTTTACCTAACCCAGTTGGAAGCGGGGCTCTTGTTTTGCTAGTTTGCTTATTCGTTTTGTATAATTACACAGGAAGATCATGACAATTCTGAATACTGCAGGATGTAATTAGTAGAAGGATAATAAGCCTGCTTTCTGACAGCAGAGTACACACAGACACAGACGTAGATGCACAATAACAAACTCACCTGTTCAGTGACAGTTAAACAATCTGTTCATCCTTGCAGCTAAATTTTAAACTGCATTAAATACAGTTCTCATAGGATTTTCTGCTTACATCCACAGACCATAAATCAACAGTGCCCAAGACGTGGTGCTTTTCTCAATCTGGTGTGTTGCTGGCAGTGGTACAGCAGTGTGTGGGGAATAGAGAAAGCAGTATTATGACAGTCCCAACAGTCTTGAGGGGGAAATGGATCGCATGAATAGAAAGAATAGACAGAAGCTTTTACGCCTGTGGAGCGGGGATAGGTGGTCATGGCATTGCTTGGACTATGTGCCGTGGAGCAGAACAGGTTAGGCCAGAGAGGTCAGAAAACATGAAGCATGCATACTGTGCTTCATGCTCTAGGCCCTGTGTATCTGATGTTTGACTTTCTTATTCATTGTTTTTTAGGTGGATGAGTTATCTCTCTGTCTCGCAATGTCGAGTTTAATATAATTCTGCTCTTGCATTGATAGCGTAGACATATGAGAATCTATCACTACCCTGAATCCCACAAACCACTCATGCACATACACTATATAGACAAAGGTTTGTGGACGCTTCTTCCAAGTACTGAGCTCTGCTATCTCAGCAACACTCACTTGTAAAACATTCATAATATGGATTCCCTATAGAAAAACAATGGCTGTAGAATGGGCAGTACTGAGTTACACACACATCAGTTTGAAGCTTTTATGGACTGTGGTAAGGTACTGGACTCTGGACCTCATGCTATCATGAGACTCATTAGTGTTACCATGTCTCCGGTTCAAATGGGGAGCAGGTGTGTTACATTTGAACAGAAATAATAACTAAAAATGTAAGGGGTGTACTCACTTTTGTGAGATACTGTATGTTGCGTATCGACTACTGTTTTCCAATGAACAAGATTCCATGTTAACAAGATCCATGTTCTTCACTGATTCAAGTTAGTTTATGCTGGTTTAGCTGGTGATCTTGCTAATAAAGCACCAAAACACAAGATGTTCTGATTTTGTCGTTTTTAGCAGGGTGGTAAGAACAACTGATTAAAATGAATGGCTCATCATGTGAACTGTATATTTCGTACCCTGCTTAAAAAACACAAACACCAGTAAATGTTGGGTTTTGAATAGCTCCATGCTAGTCAACCAGCTATACCAGCATCAAAAGCACATCGCAAGCTGGTCTTTACATTACTGTATTATATTCAGTTAGCACTGAATGACAGATCTTCTTCGTGAACAAAGTGCGCTGTTTATTTTTAGATATTTTTATATAAACCCTTTGTTTTGGGGTTTTGGACTGTTAGCAGGAAAAAGCAACAGGTGCTAGCTACTGGTATGAAATGTTAATTTGTGCAAATAACTGAGCTATTTGTAGAGTTACATTTACAAATAAAAGGCCACAAATGAATAACACTGCCAGAAAGGTTTAAATACTTGTCACATTTCCCCCACATACATACACACAGTTCACAATGCAGTTTTATATAAAAACTACCAGACAAATTGTGCCAGTCTTTGGGAATACAGCTCTATGCTACCATCTTGTGGACACACAATATCAATTAAACTAGTTTAATGGCGATTTTTGCCTCAGGGATATGTTAAATCTGTGTAACCTGTTTGTTCAGTGTAGGCTAAAATGATCTTCACAATATTGGGGAGGATATAAAGTAATCCCGTTTTGTGAGGGTCAACAATAAATTAAATGGCAGCTGTTTGATTTACAAAGCTGTAAAACATCCCTTACCAGAAACAAAATACTATTCATTCATTCATTTATTCATTATCTTCAGCTTAATCCACACAGGGTCACGGGCCAGCTGGTTACCACTTGGCAGCTCTGGACGCAAGGGCTGGAACAACCCTAGGGCAATCATTAATTCTGATTAAAGTTTTAGCTTGTAGGTGCCCTTTACATAAAGACCACTTATGCGTAATATAGTTATAAATAACATGCTATTATTAGCAGATGTACCACATTTGGAAAATAGGTTTAGTCTTTGTAGTCAGAAAATATGGAATAGAGGGAATGGGGGTGACAAGAAATTACAACTATCCATTCACGTGTTGGAATACAACTTCACATTTCTCTAACTGGATATTCATTCTTTCTTGCCTCCTTTAATTTGGTTTCTTGGCTGCTTGCTCCAATTGATGTAAGATGCTCTCAGTGACGGGGAAGGCGTATCTCTGATGCATCCATGACATACATTTTTATATAGTTCCAACGATAACTGGTTAGTGCCATGACTGAATCTGGAAGTGACAATTAGTACAACCATGACTGGTTTTGATTTGGAGCCTTATGTTGTTCTTGAGGCTATGTCTTCTTTATCTTTGTTTAATGAAAAAAGTATTCTGTAATTCTTTACGTTTTCTTTAAATACTCCAAATCAATAACCTCGTCCTTGCATACCTGTGCTTTCCAATTCATGGGCATGGGGCAGTGGCCTGAGGGCCAATGGGGGCCAATTCCCCTGTGGCAACAATACATCTAAATGTGTATGTTCGTAAAAATACGTACAAATGAAGATCTGAGATGCACATACTCACAGTATCCATTGGATTTGAGTTTCTGTAGGTGCATATTACACAGTAACTATCATCTACATATGATATTTCACAGGCATGTAACTTTATGATGAGAGGTCGACCTCTCAGAGGGGCAGCAGCTTATAACCAGCTGGCAATTACTAAATCGTGAATTGGAGCACAGATACTGTGAACATAATAAGACCTGTGGTTTATAAGGTCGTCTCTGTGCTTATAAGGAACTAAATGCCAGCCATACGCTGCTCACCATTCAGTCTGCTCACGCTGTCATAAACGGTCTGCACTATAGCTTGCACTGTTAAACGTCTCATTGCTACTGCTGCACTACAACAGTGAATGTATCTGGCAAGGTGATATACGGGTTAAGCAGGTCAATCACCTTAATAAGAAGAACATATGTACACGCATACACAGGTTTAGTTACACATTAACATGTGAGAACTGGGTTATATTACAACAAAGGCATACACTGTCACTTTCTGGCCTCGGGTTGACTCTGTGCAGTAAATAATGCAGCCGCACGTTATTTATGACTCGCAAGGAATAGCTGCAATGCATGGAAGCCTGTCTGTTTCTCACAGGTGCCCAATTTAAAGTTCTCACAGCATTATATAGGACATTTACAACTGACAAATGATCATAGCAGCACATGCTGTACCCAAAGGTTTATATATAGATTTATTTTCTATATATTGACCACTGTTCCAAATTTAGAAGCAAACCTGTATGATTTTAATGATGCGTGGTTATCATTACAGCGTGGGGACGACCCCAGTTAATGGTTTGTAAGAAATTCTTTAACCTTCATTCCTGCTAGGTTCTTGTGCACATTGCCGCTGTGACATACCATTAGTGGGATGACACACATTGTACTAGCATGAGGTAATGAGAACAATGTGCTGGTTGATTCCACATGAGCTGCAAGTTACGCTACACATCTACACTGATCAGCCTGATCAGTGCAAGGACAGTGTTAGGAGGGAGGGCAAAAATGTTTACACGGGAAATAAATTCTGTTCTAAATCGGTTCTGTTTCATGAGAACCTGTTTCGTTTAGGGGAAATGCATACGTCCTGCACGAAAAAAAAAACCAAAAACAATTCTCAATATCGTATGATTTTATCTGCCATGGTTGTTCTTACAAGAAATAAATGAAATAAATTAATGAAATAATGTGTGTTACATATTAATGGTTGTAGATTGTTGTAAGTAGCTTGAAACTAGGTTTAAAAAAAATAAGTGGAAGGTTTAGGTATAGTACTGTTAATCTTTTAATGCATCTTAGATCTGACCATTATCCGTTATAAAATAATGGTTAAAAACTACATTCAAAAGTAGGGAGCTTTAAAATAAGATCAGTAAGCTTCAGTTCAGCATAAAGTGAATACGTGATGAGGGCGGTGCACTGATGCCTCGTAGCAAGAAGGTCCTGGGTTCAATCCCAGGTTTAGCTGGTCTGCATGTCCTCCATATGTCTGGGTGTTCCAGCTTGCTCCCACAATCCAAATCCATGCTGTAGCTTAACTGATTACAATAAAAGTGGTCCAAGGGTGTGTATGTGAGTGTCTGTGCCCTAAGATGGATTTGGGGCCCTGTCTACGGTTGCTCTGCCGGTTAGGGCAGCATCTTTCCTGTGATTCTGTTTATATTAAGCAGATATAAATGTAATGAATAAATGAATTCATGACTGTTGAGAAATAGTCATTCCCAAGTGTTTCATTTGTCTGAATTAAATTATATTGCCCTGAACTGTAAAAATAACATACTGTCCCAATAAATGTACCCATAAGCCATAATTATCATTATACCCTAATACCTGTCAACCCAAGTATAATGTCCTTTAACACAAAACTACCCACAGCTCAATCCATGCATTGGACAAGCCAGCATTAAAGCATGTTCACAAACATTCGCATTTCAAATTTATACAGTTTAACCAAGCCTAAATTCTCTGGTTTTTGACATTTTTCAAAATCTTCATACCTTCTTTGGCTTTAAAATCCCTTCCATCACTTAAGAAAAAGCAGTGCTAACCAGATACCAAATAAGTTCCTCTTATTAATAGGACTATAGCATTCAGTGGCACCGTAATGACCTACCGATGTTTCAACATGACACACATCACACAAATCAAGTTTTGCCCTTTGAAATAGATGTTGAACGTTGGGCGAACAGCGCAGGCTGCATGCTGCAGCATGTGGTCTTCGGAGGTGGAGTCCTCCCGACCTCAATCTGTATGCTCTTGCTTCCTGTTTTAGGAGAAATAGCGTTCCTTAAATTAAGTCGGGATAAGATTCAATAATAATAATAATAAAGTTGCACACGAGTAAGAAACAGAACAATCACCATGGAGTCAGACTAGGACAGCCTTCCAGAACTATTAGAGAGTTTTTTTTTGTCTCACATGTCATTTTGGATCCTTTGTGGGACTTACTACTTGTGTCATGACATAGCCATTCCTTTGCCACATTTAGAAAACTTCCCTCATGGTTATACAATGTGCGTCCCACGAGAGTATGACAAACTTGTCCACTTCCCATAGATCATCGTAGATCATGCAAGCATCAGGCATTGTTTTGTACTGCAATACTGTTCTTTCTTTTCTTTATTTGACCTGGATAACAACAAGCCCATGTATCATATAGAGGAGTGGTAATAAAACACGGTACTAAATCTGTAACAACTGCATTTTGATTAACGCATGATTGTGTAAATCTAACACCGTGTAATATCTAACATGAGTTTATTTTCCACAAATAACTTTTCTAAATGAAATGTTTTAAATTGTGTTATTGTAAATTGTTTTAGTGTTGTTGATTTATTAGTAGTATCAGTAGTATTTCAGTAACAAAAATTGAAAACAGAAAGTTCCTACAATAGATGGATGAAGTTATTTTATGTAGAAAAAAAAACATCTTAATTTTAGGTTTAAAATAAAACATGCAGTTAGGTTTAAAATATGCTCATTTCCCTAAATTGTTTTTCATAAAGTCTTCAGGTTTAAAAACAATTCTAACTTAAAATGGTAAAAGTTTTTTGTGATATCCTTGAGACTCGTTTTCCTTTTAAAATTGTGTGGTTTGAGTTTTAATAATGAAAAATTATTGAAAATTTGATCTGAAATTATTTTATAATTGGTGTGTCAGAGTGACAAAGCTGACTCTCCTCCTCATAAACTAAAGATTAATCTTTAAAAGGGTACAAACAGCTTTAAATTTATTTTGCTAGAACCTTAATAAATAAATGAATTCATTAATCCCTATGCAATATGCACTGTAAGCGACGTGTTTTATGTGACTCAATCATTCATTTTCTTTGCCATTTTAAAAATTAAAGGTTGGTAAAAAAAAAAAAAAGGTACAGCACACTTTACGTAAATATTTAACTATGTTTTATAGCAGAAATTCAAGACTAGAATTCATGACCATTTAGAATTTGTATTGACATACATATATTTTTTTTTTTGTTCATAATAATACAGATGTTGTTACTGTTGTTATTGTTTATTATTTTTGTATTTACCTTATCATTTTATTTATTTACTTTGTTAGACTGAGCCTAGAGATGCTGGAATGTACTTCTCTTGATGTCTTTGTGGGTCGTCTGCTCAAGTGTCGTTTTGTATTGTGAGTTTCAATGTTAGGAACGTAAAAACTACATTTAAACTATAATAAATACGATTATAATAACATATTTATATGTGTATAAAAACAGTGAAAGAGATATACTGTAGGGCGTACTAACTCTTACCTATAGTTCATTGGCAGTTTGATCACGAGGGGTCTTGGTTGAGGTGTTGAAAACAGAAGTGGTAGAAGGTGGTGGTGGCGTGGGGGGGGGGTGCTGCAGGTGTCGTCACATACATGCCTTCTCCCATCAAAGCGCGGGGTGACATCACCATCAATTATTGGGATTGCTCATCAATGACCTAGGGGAGGGGGCTTGTGCATAAAAAGAAAAGACAGCAGCACCCAACACGACTGCAAAACCAAGCGACACATGGAACTTCTTTGGAAATAAGGAAGTCACTATTTGTAAGTCGATTGCTTTCAAACACATGTAAAAAATCATTTTTGTAAATCAGTAATGTATGCCATTATTCATAATTCTCACGCTGTAATTTAACTGCAGGTAATACAGTGTTTTAAACACATACCATGGACAAAACCATTTTAATCATCTTGCTCTGGTCTTGCTGTATCCTAGCACCTGTAGATGGACTGCCAGTTAGGTAACATAATTACTTTAGATTGGTTTAATGTGCTTTGTTAGATCGTGCTTAAATAACCAGTGATTGACACTTCCCACAGCAAGAGGTCCATCAGCGAAGTCCAGCTAATGCACAATGTCAGAGAGCACAAACAAGTGGTGGAAAGACAGGACTGGCTCCAAGTAAAGCTGAACAATATAATCATACCGTCTATCAGTGACTCACAGAAAGGACAAAAAGACAAAAGCAAAGCACTTTTTCCAGACGTCAGCGCAGTATGATCAAGATCTCTGATTAATGCTGGGAACTTTTGGTTTTGTCTTATTAAATTAAAAGGGTTTTCTATCCTAAATATTCTAAATTTAGATATGCTTGTCTATGTTGATAATGTGCACTAGTTTTTATTATGTTATTTATTTTTATTTGATAACATATTTGTTTTGCACTGTCGGACTATTTGTATAAATGATTCATACCCGTGAAGGTTAAGTGAAGGACATGCTTTTGTTTAATTTCTCCTTTTGGTAGTATTTCTCAAGACTTTTGCTTTTATATGCAACACTTGTTAAAGTTGCCCACTTACATTTTTTTTTATTTTTTTGTATCATATAATAATTATTTTGATCAACCTTGTTGTGTCTGCTTTATTCCATGACTGATATCTGATAAACAGTGTATAATATGTATGACCTTTAATAAGATTTACAGTTTAAACGATCTTACTGTATTAGAAAAAATCATTTTAATGTCTATGGGACTTGTCCAACACTTCAGGGACTGGTCTTTTTAACTGGGGTGAAGGTTGCACATAAATATATAATTAGGTATATGTGAACGACACAAATATAGGGCAATAGCCTGACAATTTATCTTCTGTAAAGTTCTGAATTCCAACCCTTAATACGACTGGGTAAAAAACTATGGAACAAAATACATTTAAATGTGTACAAGTAACTGTTAGTATTATAATAAGCTTTGTATTATTATCTCCTTGCATGCTTGAGAAATGTAATTAGGTGGCAATAATTGAGGTTAAAATAATGTTATGTTGCTATACTATATTGATATTACATTAGTTTTTATTTTTAAGTTTTAGGATAGATAGAAGTTTGGACTTTCAAAGCTTTTTCTACATGCTAGTAAAGACATAAAGACTAAAACATAAGCTTGTTGACAGTTACTTGTTTAGTGTCAGGGACACTGCCAAAAATAGCAGTATCCCCACAAGGCAGCAGTTCTATTCTAAAATTCCAATTCTAAAATCTCTGATCTTCAAAGCCTTGGAAAACTCTTGCCAAATATTAGAAAGCTTTGGCCCAGACCATGACACGTGAGCTAGATATGCAGGTGAGAGATGGCTCTACTAAAGTGTACTCTGAACATTTCAAATTGGATTAGGTCTCGCCTAGTGTCTCATGAGGGCTAGTTAAAATGTTAAAATGTAGTTAAAATTCTTTGCACTTCCAATCTTATCGTTATTTAACCACGTCACAAAGAGGAAGAGGAGTGTCCTGTGATGCAGTGGATTCTCTTTCTATTTCACAGTTCAAAATGTGTATCCATTCTACCTGGAAGGAATGATTATAATTTGGTGTTGTCAAGGACATCATCTTCCATTTAAGGTCCTGATCAGTCACAAAAAACAGTCGAATTACATGATCATTTTGCAGGTGACCATACTAATGGGGAGCAAAATTAGGAGTTGCAGTGTGCAGGCATTAAAAACAGATATACCAATATTCCTCATTTGTTTTACCTTGACGTTGTGAAGCAGTTTGATCAGTGGGAGTTAATAGGGAGTATACATGATTGACCAATTACAGTTGAGAGAGGATTTATAGGTGCAACGGTGGGAAGTGCTTATAAAACGAAGCAAAATCCAGGGTTTAAGGCAACTTAAAAATATATATTTTTTTAGGTCCCAAAGAGAGTACTCATCCTGGAAGTGCAGGGTCTTGAACCCTCAACCTTACATCAAATCCCTTGTCCTATTATTAGCTTCCTATCGCACAAACAACACTCCCCATGTCCCAAATACTCCCCTAACACAATGTTCTTTATAAAATAGCGCAAACATTCAAACCGACAAACTAAGCAACTAAATAAAAAAGACAATGCTTAAGCGCATGTACAGATAACAGAACGCAATTCTGCAATGATCCTGTTTAGCTTTTTTCCCATGATCAAACCTTTGCATACGGTTGTTCCACAGTTGTTGCGAGAGTTGCTGCTGTTATTCAGAACTTATTCAGCAGTAACAGAGACCGTACAGCAATATTTGATTATGTGTTCTCCTTCAGTTTCTATCATTAGAGGTCAACAAAAAATAAACAAAATGATTTCTTAAAGGTAATCAATAAGGTACCTAAACTCTTGCACATAGTAAAAATTAGGTTTCATATTTCAAATATATTTGAGAGGGCAGCACGGTGGCTCGGTGGGTAGCACTGCTCCCTCACAGCAGAAAGATCCCAGGTTCAATCACAGGGTGGAGCGGCCTGGGTCCATTCTGCTTGGAGTCTGCACGTCCTCCCTGTGTCTGTGAGGGTTTACTCTGGGTATTCCAGTTTCCTCCCACAGTAAAAAGACATGAGTGTTAGGCTAATTGGTGTCGCTAAAGGGGCAGTTCCTACCCTTGCGCCCAGAGTGGATTAGGCAGAAGATAATGGATGGGTATCTTTTAGAATATATATCTTTTAGGATATCTTTTAGAGTTGTGTTTATTATAAATGTGTAGTACTTTTTTAAGCAACAACTCCGTTTACTGAAACTTTATCTGTAACCATAAACAAACTACATTTTGAGAACCCTTAACCACTTTGAGGACCAATTGAGACCACAGGAAAAAAATGTACTGTGAAATTTGACAGCAGAAACATGACGTGGCCATAGTAGAACTGCGAACTTGATGGTCAAACTGTGAAAGTTCACAATAAAACTTTCAAATTTATATTAAACGACTATTTAAAAGTATGGGTTGCTTGGACCTCAAAGGGTTTGAGGAAGCTTTGAGGAAGTTTTTGTTTGTTAAGTGTGTGTGTGTGTGTGTGTGTGTGTGTGTGTGTGTGTGTGTTTGTGTGGGGTGTGTTGCTTGTTGATCTGAAATG
>JAUZST010014076.1:0-10753 GCA_034779995.1 Parotocinclus haroldoi
AGAAACCTTGGGAGGAACCAAGACTCAACAGGGGACCCGAACTCCATGGGCGGCCTAGATGTTAAATAGACAAATACAAAATGTATATTAATATGTTGAAACAGTGACATGACGCACCCCTTTTCTCAAGTTAACATGTTTTTTTTTAAATGTCTGCGATGTGCTTTGTCCACACGCCACAGTCGTCCTGCACCTTCTGTACATCTGTAATTAAAATAAGTAGCAAGACACACGCAGGAGTCACCTACACCCAATTCTGCCGTTTTGTCTTGTTTACCTAACACACTACAGTGGTGCCTATTTGTTTATCACTTTATTTCTGCATACAAAATGACGTTTTTTTTTTCCCACGCAGCACTGCAATAGCATTAATGCCATTGAATAAGCGAGTTACGCACTGTCCCCTTTAATACCAACATTTTACTATAACCAATATTTTCTCACATTATGCTCTTATACTAAAGGTTTATCCCAGCATAAATACTCTTTGTCCTGCTTTCTTCTTGGACAAGCCCCAGGCTCAAATCAAGTTGAAAATATCCTTTTTTTGTTTTTAAATCAACCTGCAGGTCCTGATCCGCTTCCACATCCAGAGGAACGTCATTGTGATCCCCAAATCTGTCACGCCTGCCCGCATTAAGGAGAACTTCCAGGTAACATCTAGTGGAAAGACTTTGGCTATGTTCACATCACCAGGCTGAAGTGGCTCAGATCCGAGTGAACGTGTCAGATGCGATCTTCATATGGTCCCAGTGGACATGCGAAGAATCAGATCGGATTTCACGCGGCTTTTTGCCCGCGAAAATGCGCTCGGTGCGGAAGGAAGAGGCTGAAATAAAGTCGTATTTGAACAGTTGCCAAAGAAATGGCAAACCGAGGCTACAAATGAACATGGAACAATACAAAATTGCCAAGGCTACGTATAAGGACGTAAAAGATGTACAGAGCATGTAAATCAGGAGCAAAATGGGTTCCACATATGATCTGTTAACTCCATTACACCTTTGTACATTGAGTCGCCTCGCAAACATGACGTTTTTTGTTGCAGTTCGCGTTGCAGACAGATACAGGTCACTCACTTCCGTGAGCGTGAATCGTCAGTATAGCCAAATCCGATCTGAGCAAAATGTGACTTGTAATGTGAAGGTACACTTAAAGCTCTCAGTGCTGATCAGCTGATTATGATTTATCTCGGCTTTATTTCTGTTCAAAGGTCTTTGATTTTGAACTGAGTGCAGATGAAATGAAGACCATTTTAGGCTTTAACAGGAACTTCAGGGTTTGTCCCATGCAGTGGTGAGTTTATGTTAATTTCTTTTGTTTGCAAGTTCAGTCATACATTGCTATCTGAATCCCGTGCTCTCTGTATATCAGTGTAACTTGATTTAACGCGATTTGTAAAAAGGAGTTGTGGGAATGGCTTTTTTAAAAAATTTTTCAAATTACATGCTTCACGGTCCATCTAGGTTCTTTACAGAAACTTTCGTTTTGGCTTTGGTTAATTACCAGGTAATGAGCTGGATTAAATTCTGTAAAACAGGCGATGACATCTGGATCTTTTTCATTGTTTTTTTTTTTTTTTTTTTTTTAAGTACTAAAATATTTAAATGGTTAAAAACGGTTGTTTGGTCATACATGACTTGCTATTTCTGGCAAAAAAATAGAAAACACAGTTTTTTTTTGTTCTGTGTACCAAATAAACCAATCACAGATATGACACTAAAAGTTGGACCAAGAGAACTGGAAATAAGAACTGGCTAAAGTTCCTGCGTCATCTCCTAAGCCAATGCTGATTCAGGATTCTCCACTACTTTTTCCCAGTCATCCACACCACACGATTGCGTCAATCCGTTCCACCGTAACCCTGTTTTCTTACGTTTTCTCTTTCTGAAGTTCTCACAACTGGACTTTTTTGTGGCAGTCTAATGTTTTAGGTCCTATTCATGCACAAATCTAGAACATTGCGAAGGAACCGCCACAAAGTGCGAGCTACACGTCTTCTTTTAACCTCAACATTTAACATTTAACTTACACAAGAGATGTTTTTAGACAAGCCAAAGTCAGTCAGTCAGGCTTTTTACAATGGTGCGTTGCCTCAAATCACCGTTACAACATTATATAATCCTAAAAGGCCAATCCAGAATTGAGCAAGCCTAGGGCGACAGTGGCAAGGAGAACCCCCTTTTAAAAAACTGTTTAGGTGTTAGTACTGGTTCTCCTTTGACTTTTCTATGTGTAAATTCCATTTAAATCAATTGATTTCTGTGACTCCTGTTTCCACTCAGGTATGTTTGATCTAACCCTCCGTTTGCCTCTTATTACATCTCAATTTATTTTACGCAAAATCCATTTTGCGCACATTTTAGGTACAGCTGAGTGGCAACAGCCAAGATCTTTTGTCACAGTAATCGTTGGATTTTCTTTCTTGAAGTCGTTTTAGAACCGTTCTCATTTTTCTCAATTGGTGGCTCTCTTGTTGGGACAATGTTCTCTTTCAATTAACCAAGTTCTGCTTGTTAAAGTTTGTAAGCATATTCTTTTAACTGTAGACTTATTGAAACCCGTGCTGGCATTTGTTTTAGAAACGCAAATTACAAGGCGATACAATCATTTCATTCATCAGGGCTTAGTAATTTCATACTCCGCTTCAAATACAATTAAAATGTATTTGCATCTATTTTTAAGGTATGCTTCATAAAGCCTAAATGTTTGACTTTTAAACAAAATAGTTTGCTGCCATATCTGTGGCGTATCTTTTTTTTATTATTATTATTTATTCTTATTTTTGTAGTACAAGTGGTTATACATAATGATAAAAGCTAGCTGAACATTTCCAGGTGCAGTGATTTCATACTTTTTCCAGGGGTTGTACCAGCATGATAGATATTATTGTAATTATACCTTTAGAAATCTACACATGCTGCACGGTTCAGTCAGGCCAACATATGCCCTTTGGTTTTTACTCTCTGTTTAGAAAGATGCACTGATCTTAGTTTTTCTTTTAGCCAGTAGTTTTGGCTAAAGTTTAAATTCAGCTTTTTAAATAAGGATTTATGAGTGATTCGATTCATAAACTGTTATATTTTATCAAGCTTTGCAACCAGAGAGATGTTATGGGAGACGTCTGGCTCATTTCCGATTTATTTAATCAGGTCAGCGTCGGATCTGTTCCAGAGGGTTTGATCTAGAGTATTGGATCAGTGCACCTGTTTATCTTTATGCGTTTTCTAATGGATCTTGATGACATGACCTGTCACGAATGCTTATAGTTTTTCTGTCTTGTTTATTTCCAGGTCTGTAAAGCACAAAGACTATCCTTTTAATGCCGAGTACTGAAAAGGAAGAAGCTTCAGCCATCAGCAGTGCTCCTTAGAAAAGCTACAAGACCTGTTTAATCGTTTTCTTGAACTCTTTATTGTAATGCAGGGTTAGGATGCTGTGCCTTAAGCATATGAGCTTCTGAAATTTTCCAGGAAAGAAAATCAGTTGATGCGTTTGCTGTTTTGTGCTGTTCCTCAAAAGAAGGGCGTTTGTGATTGAAATCAGACCTCCGGTGGTCACTGGAATGAGATCGATGTAAGAACAAAACCTATCCCAGAGAAATTGTGATGATCCTGGAAAGGATGTTGTGACTTTATAATTTTTTTTTGGCAATTTTGTTGGTTTGTTTTGTTATCACTCCCAAACTAGATGAATGTGCACTTATTTTAGATTCGAAATTCACATTGGCTGAAGTTGTACGTCTGTTCTCTGTAGCACTTGGCGTCTACTATAATCTTGCATGTTTAACCCTGTTCTTTGTGTTTCTGGAGTACACCTGAGGTGTTCCAATGAATATTTGTGTATTAAGAGATTACTCTTTAACATGCTGTTACGTTATCGCTCATTCTGATGGTTCACCTTGTATCTGAGTGTGGTGCGATTGAAACACTCCTTGGTTCTGGATTTCATTTTGTTCCTTCAGCTTCCTCGCAAACTCGCACCGTGGCGTGTAGAAAATAAAGCACTGATCAGAGCCCTGTCTTTATTCTTTAAAATGGCAAATCCTGTGGATTTATAGAGCAAGGCCATTTGATTTGTGTGCCATGCTCAATTTAAATAGCTTTACAGGTAAAATATTATTATTATTATTATTATTATTATTATTATTATTATTATTATTATTAAAGCCCTCTGCCTGGATACAGAAATGAATACCTGAGGCTGAGGGAGGGGAAGGAGACCAGTCTGCGTTCAGTCACGCTGTGATGTCTTTAACTTTTTGTTTAATTCTAAGAGAAGTACAAAAACTGATTCAAAGTAAAAAATTGTCAGAAATGTTTGGAAGTAAAATTGAAAAACTGAAGCGTTTTCGTACTTACACAGTAGAGATTAATATTGGAGAATAATCCCGGTTTAAACTGATCCTAACATGAATAAGTGTTAATAAGTGTTTAGTGTGAATAAATGTTTCATCATTTAAAATACGAAACGCATTTCAATATTTTGGAAAAAACTGCACCCTGTACAGCTGGTTAGGCACCAGCTCTTCTGCGGCCCTCTTCTGGTTTAAGCAGATAAGAAACAGATACAGGTTAAGACATTCAATATTGTCCTTAATCTTTAAACTGGGGGCCTGGAATGGACCCTCCTGCAACGCTCTGGACCACTTGTTTAACTGCAGCGTCTTTGTATTGACGTGTCGTTCCAGAAATGTGTACAAAAACCAAGACACACTGCTCACAAATTAGGGGATATTTCATAATGAATATGAAGACATTAAAAAAGAAGCATTAAATTTTATGTTCTTAAACAAGAACATGCATCCATTATCTTCCACCTAATCCACATGGGGTTGCGGGCCAGCCAGTGCCCACCCGGCAACTCTCAGCGCAAGGGCAGGAACGCACAGTCACGCACTAAGGCCACTTTAGAGACCCCAATTAACCTAACACGAATGTCTTTGGACTGTGGGAGGAAACCGGAGTAAACACTCACCTGCCCACAGTGGAGCAAGATCATCAGAAGAGCAAATAAAAAAGTCAACGAAAGTTATTTGATTATGCAAATGAGACGCAAACTCAATTATGATGATTGAGTAGTAAGTGATCTATTGACGGGGTGAACAGAAGCATGTTAAACTGGACGAGAGTGCCCCCACATTGGCTGTTCAGTAGGGTCTATGGTCACCCAAGACTGGCAAAACACACTGACAGTGATGGAGCATGGACAGGATCAGATCATCCAGCAGTTCTTGTGGGATCCTCTTCATTCATATTCATTTAGAAACATCTCCTCATTTCGGTGAGCGGTGTCTCTTCCAGACGGAGAGACTTGTGTTTTGAAATTGAGGCATTGAGTCTCCAGAGCTATAGCCAAAGTAGATAGTCATCTTGGCCAGTCTTACTTTTTTTTACTCTTACTTAAATAGCACACGTTGTTCTGTTACAATCTAGCTGTTCACCATGATGCAGTTTCTCGTGAGTATTTCATTTTATTTGTATTTATAAATTGCGTTAATATTACCGATACTTTAAGCCAGTTCGCTAGCGTTAACCTACTGACTGACACGTTTACGTACAGGGACTAACCTTAGAGCCTTTTGCAAATCAAAATGATCAATATTATATAATACTCGTGTTGATTAGATTTACCAACGTAATTCACGCATTTAAAGCCGCTGAACTATAAATTAGCGTGTAAGGTATTTCTCGGGTTGTGTTCCAAACCTAACAGTAGAGGCTATAGGGGGCAGCCTTGTTCTTCTAGTAGTAATAAGTGTGTTTTATTTTGTGTTGCAGCTCGGCTTTACTTTGGGTAATGTGGTTGGCATGTATCTCGCTCAGAATTATGAGGTTAGTGGATTTTTTTATAACATGGTTATAAACGTAGTTGATGAGTAACATTTTACTCAAAAAAATGAAGGTCATGTCAGGTCATACATTAAACCTACGCGCCAAAACACGAGCTGTGTGTGTGTGTGTGTGTGTGTGTGTGTGTGTGTGTGTGTGTGTGTTTTCTGTTTGTTGGAGTACATTCCTAACATCAGGTTCCCAACATCGCAAAGAAGATCGAGGCCTTCAAAAAAGATGTGGAAGCAAAGAAGAAACCTCCGGAATGAAGAGCACGAAGAAACGATAAATCTATTTATTATACATGATACAATTTTGTTCCTAAAACCTTAAGTTTCTACTTTACACAAACAGTGCCTCAGGATGAGTGTGTGTGTGTGTGTGTGTGTGTGTGTGTGTGTGTGTGTGTGTGTGTGTGTGTGTGTGTGTGTGTGTTTGGTTATTTTGTTAACATGCTGAAAATGTACTGTATGTGTTGGATGTGATTTCCAGCTGTTACATTTAAAACTCCCTGTAAAGGTGGTGTATACGATCTAGATCCTGTGCCCAGATAACCTTTTGAAGTTCATTTTAATTCTGAATAAAACTTCAGACAAACCCTGGTATCTGATTTCTTGCTTTAACATAATCACCTTGAACGACCAGTCTGTTAGACGCCTTGTAGATGTCGCCGGCCACACCACTGCACAATCTTTATATTGTGGGAGGAAAGCGGAGTACCCAGAGGAGGGCATGCAGACGCCACACAGAAAGGACCCAGGTTGCTCCACCCTTTGACTGAACACAGGACCTTTTTGCTGTGAGGCGGAGGTGCTACTCACCGAGCCACCGTGATGCCTTCTTTAACGTGAGGTTTTTTAATTAATCCGCCTGAGAACTGATTTACTGTAGCTGGTGTATCTTAATGGTATTTTGCCTCTACCTTCGACTTCCACTTCTGGTTCTTATCAGTCAGAAGCTACACTTTGGGTTTATACATGGAGTCACATTGTTGTGAAACCCGATGTGAGACAGCAAAGAAGATTGACCTATTTTCATTTATACCCTTGTTGTGTATATGTAGAGCACCATTCCTTCATTCATTCATTTATTCATTATCTTTCGCTTAATCCACACGAGGTCGCGGGCCAGCCGGTGCCCACCCGGCAACTCTGGGCGCAGGGGCAGGAACAATCCCAGACGGGGTGCCGGTCCTTCATAGGGCATGTGCACAGTCACACACTAAGGGCCACTTTTGGAGACACCAATTAACCTAACATGCATGTCTTTGGACTATGGGAGGAAACCGGAGTACCCTGAGTAAACTCACACAGACATGGGGAGGACATGCAGACTCCACACAGAAAGGAGCCAGGATCCCGCCCCACCCTGGGATTGAACCCGGGACCTTCTTGCTGTGAGGCAGCGGTGCTACTCACCGAGCCCCCGTGAACATAAACATATGGCCTAAGAGAGCTAGGCCATAAGTTGGCGCACAAGTAAGCATGTCAAAAGTAAGCAGATTGATTGCAAGTGTGAGTGCGTGTTAAACACAACCAATAGTTTTCCTTTAGAGAGTGTAAATTCATACATTCATACATAAATTCATTTTTTTTTATCGACAGATGTATCAGCGCTTGCTATTCCAGCAGCAAAACAGGAATGTCAAAAGTCGCGTCAGGCACTAGAACCAGAGCAGAACAGAAACTGCACTTAAACTATCCAAACCGACCAGCCATTAATTTTAAACCAATGTCACGATATGTCTCTTGACCATGTGCAACAAAATGTGGTGCACAAGCATTGCAGCGGTTTAACACCCACGACCGTGGTGCCTCAGTTACAAGCCTTAATGGAGCATCCCACCCGGGTAAGGAATCATACAGAGAGGTTTGGCTGTGTCTGAGGGAGGGGAGGCTGATATGAATGTTCGAGTGGTGCAATGGTCTAACTCGCTAGCCCACTATCACAGTGATCAGGGTTTGAGTACTGGTTAGGTTAATTGAGTCGTGATTGGCCTACGCTTATACCTGCGCCCTGTGACCTCTGTATAGGTAACAGATGCCCCGACAACTCTGAAATGCGGAGCCACGCAAGAATAAAGCATAAAAATGTATTTATTTGAAGGGAGATTCTATAAACAGTATGTGAGTAAGCTGGAAACGCCGTCCAAGGAACCTCATTTAAAACTAGTACACAGTAAGTAGGTTAACAGGGTATATGGATAGACTATCCATTTATCCATTTATATATGATCCTTTTATAGTATATTGGACTCACTAATGATTAAATAAAATAATAAAAAGTGCATAGTTAGTGTAGATAGTTTATAAAACAATAAAATGAAATAAAGTGTTGCATTAAATGGGGTCTATTCAGTTATGTGTGATACTCATTACTATAGTACTTAACAATGAAATTCAGAATGATTCATAGTTTCTTAAAGTCTTATGCTCATATTTGCAATTCATTTTAGTTTTATGTTCCCTCAGTAGCTCGGTGTAGGCTAATACTGAGTACTGACATGGTTTTTGCTTTTTATGGAAATGCTCAATAGAATTAAGATCAGTATTTAATGTGCGTAGAACTTTTGAAATTTAAGTGCAAGTTAAAGGGACATCACATTTACAAAGTAAAACATAGAGGAATACATGGGTGAGGCTACGATCAGGTAAACTTTTACAACCTCAGGTTGTAAATTCATTTTAGAAATACTTAACACATCATTTATTTCTTTACCAAAAAAAATGTTTTAAACATTAATCATTTGCCAGATTTTAAAACTTCTCTGCGACAAAATAAAATGATGATGCCATTAATTCATTTGATGAAATCACAGTGCATTTTTATTATAACTTATAAAGACCAAGAATTGATTTCTCTTGCTCATATATATATCCACATTTTGCATATATTTATTTAAAGTGCATCTAATACTAGCTGTTGGTTCGCAAACGCAAATATCTCCAAACAGTTGTCCTTATTGCCACTCTAGTATTGTTGTTTATTTTTCAGAAATACTAAATTATAAATTATTTATAAGCTCAGCTGGAACCATCATTAGGTTTTTACTTTAAAGCATCTAAACATTATTAGGACATAAAAGCTCGTCTTGTTAAATGCTGTTATTTAATTGGACACAATTAAATATCGTTATGTTTGAAGAAATGATTTAGGATCATTAAGATTTAAAAACCACAGACATTTTAAATCTTATTGACAGTTTCTGAATGACAAAAACATGACTTTTAAAAATCTTTTAGTATTCACGTTAAAATAAAACATGTCTCCACTGTATGATCGGTACATTCGCATAAATTAGTTTGATATACATTTTATACTATATATTTTAGAGGACCGCAGATACATTTTAAATGATTTTACCTTTAAATTACGACTCGTAACTAAAACAGCCTTCTCACTACTGTAGCCGTTTGGGACTCTGATTGTGGCGCGCATGCGCATCGCGCGCAGGACGTGGCCGTTGCAGCTGCTCAGTGGCTTGTTTAAACGAGCAGCTGCTTTTCAGTTTCTCTTTCTTCGAGTGCGAAGTTTATTTCTGCATAAAGATGATTTCTCTCACTGATTCACAGAGTAAGACCAGAACAAGTTTCCTCTTTAACGTGACGCGTTCAAATCTACTTGTGCCGTGTTTGTAGCGAGCAGAAGCTAATGAGTTAGCATCAGAAGTGCCGAAGTGTCTTCGTGTGCCATCTGGACTGAGCCCAGTGCAGTGAGAACATACCAAACTACAGACAGACATTAACCAGAAGGGGTCGAACCCAGGTCTCAGTAGCTCTCGCTGTCTTTAACTGCTTTAATTAGATTTTAGTCGGGTGTCATGTGCTTCATTGAGAAACTTTAGGCTTGCCGCTGTAGCTTAATAATATCAGACATGAATATGTTTAATTATAGGCAGAACTTGGGAGCGGAATTGAGTCTGATAAGGGAAGTTTATTCATTCGTTTTCATTTATTTGGGGTAACTTAACTTGTTAGTAGTTTCCCAAGCTTCCAATCTCGGTTACCTAAAGTATGCCATGATGAGAAAAAAGTATTAAATAATAATACTAGTAAGTAATGTTTAGGTCAGTGGAAGATTGGTGGTAGATAAATACTCTTTCCCAGCAGAAAATCACACTCCATCCTCTAACTCCTCGTTTAGCCTCAGGGTATCCTGATGTCATCCTTCCCAAAGATAAATAGTGCACACACTCTATGATGGAGGATATCCCCCAGGTGCACCTGTATAACTTTCTGAATGAAGAAGTCATTCAAACGAATGGTTAAGTGTTGGTGGAAAAAACAGTGGTGCAGGGCTGCACCGGTTATAGGATTATATATACTGCTCACAAAAAGTCAAAATATATGTGGATATTTAAAAATTAATATAAATCTGATCCTGTCCATGCCCCATCACTGTCAGTGTGTTCTGGCAGTCTTGGGTGACCATACACACTACTGAACAGTCAATGTGGGTTTATCATGCTTCTGTATATATAATAATAATAACAATACATTTCATTTATAATGCACTTTACATATCAAAGAAATCTCAAAAGTGTTGCAATGTAAAAGAAAATAAAATCGGAGACAATCATTAAAAACAAGTACTTTTTTAAACAACAAAAAAAACTAACATCTTCACACAGCACTGTGATACAATCAATGTCCTAGTAGGCCTTTTTTTTTTTTGAAAGACTCCACGCTCTGAGGTGCCCTCAGGGAGTCTGGGAGGGCATTCCACAGACGAGGGGCAACAGCATGAAAAGCCCGGTCTCCCACAGTCCGGAGTTTAGTCTGGGGATGTTGAAAGCAATAAGTGTTTTCAAGTGCTTTCAAACCGAAGAATCACCATAATTGAGTTTGTATGTCATTTGCATAATCAAACAACTTTCTTTGACTTCACTTTTCATTTGCTTTTCTGATGATCTTGCTTCTTAA
>JAUZST010014077.1:0-10752 GCA_034779995.1 Parotocinclus haroldoi
TCTCAGGAAGGGCTATAGTGGCCCTATATAACTGTATTTATACAGCTATGTACAATTCTGTACAGTCCCAGAAAATTCTAGATAATTCTGGACATTTCTAGAAACTTCTTGATAGTTCTGACAATTCCAAGAGCTTCTTGAAATATCGCGAATATCCTTAAAAATAGAGACATTTCAAAATATCATTGTGCTGACGAGAACTGCAATGTTTACAGGAAATAACTTTTTTCTATTCATTTAAGGCACAAACAATTAGGAAAACATGCTTAACAACTGGGAATATTTTTAATTGTTACATTGTGTAATCATATGCCTACTTTGACTCCTTTTGCCTCTCACCACTCTCAGTATTAAACAATGCCATTGTTTATTTGACCTATTGGGGGACAGTAATGCTATTATTAAAAAACATATAAAAGATAAGTCTAGCCACACTTCCCATGCCCATATATAGATCCGCCGAGACTCAGACAGAGTGGGGGGAGAGAGAGAGAGACGAATGTGAGGCTAAATCGCTTCCCCCCGTCCTCATGTAAAACCAAACGAAAGCTTTTCCCTCACTGAGCCCCGTTAGCTAGTGGCGCAGATTGTCTATACGCGCGGAGAGGGAAAGTGCGACGCGCGCACATCGTTTCCTCACAGCACTGGATGAGACGCGCACAGGTGAGCACTTTTATCCTCTTTAACCATCGGACTCCCACTTTCCACAGCCACCAGTTATTAATTTCGGTTCAGCTAAGAGATCAACACAAGTTCGAGTCATATAATTTTTTTTAAACACGAGCTGTTCGTTAAATCTTCCCCTGACCCTGTTTACAGACTCCAGACAGATATGTGATCTTATCATGTGCGCTTGGATCCAAGTCTGGATTACAGTTTCTATAGATTCCTTACGCTCACTGTTACATTATTAACCTATTTGATCTAACTGATCTGCTGGGTTACTTTGTGGTTTCTTTGATTTTCGTTTTAATTGCATCACCTGTAGATGTGTTTGAGATGTTGGGTGCTGAAGGATAGCTGACCGTGGATGGGCGAGGGCAGACTTCCCCTGCGTTTAAAGTAAAGACTGACGTTTTTTCTGTATTAGCAGTTCGCACCGTTTGTAGCTTTCTCCATTTGCTGTGCTGTCTAATTGCGCAAAACGACGAGCCTATGCAGGTGTGACGAGCCAAACCGAAATCTAACCTGTTGCTCGATTTCTCCCTATTAAATATTACCTGGAGCGCATATAGGAATCAAAAGTGAAGGAGAATTAGTGTTATTTTCTAAAACGTTGGAAACAGGATCACATCTTAAAAAATACAACAAAACCGTAACGTGTAAACGCTGGGATCAAACGTTACCTGCGTACTGAAATAGGATTTGGACTAGATTACTTAAATCTATGCAACTTTTTCTTACAATGCATCACAAATCTCCAGCTATGCATTTAAAGTAAACATTTAACATTAAATAGGATTAATAACGTTAGGTGATGTTTGATTGAATGTTCCAGACAGTGCTTATAGTGAGTCATAATGCTCCTTACATGTATCTGTAGTTCTGAATTTATATTTCAAAGCAGAATTTTTGGCACCGCTTCTTCAATGTTTTCTTAGTTTTCTAAATAAAATAAATACAACACATGGATTTTGTGTATTTGCTACATTCAAGATGTTGGGTAAAACAAACAAATGGCAAGTGTAAAAGTTTGGACATCATATCACTCAATATGTAGTAACACCCACTTTGCCAGAGAATGTTTAAAG
Source organism: Parotocinclus haroldoi (assembly GCA_034779995.1). NCBI lineage: Eukaryota > Metazoa > Chordata > Actinopteri > Siluriformes > Loricariidae > Parotocinclus > Parotocinclus haroldoi. Next base: position 1,752 of record JAUZST010014077.1, read on the forward strand.
AAGTTAGATACATTCTACACACTCTATTAGACACATACAATAACATGTTAAGTCAGAGACAGTAGCTCATGGGTTGTGGCACAGGATGCTGGTGGATGTACATTTTCGCTGCTTTTTTCAACAGTGACACTGGTGTTTAAAAACTCCAGAAACACTGTGGTGTCTGATCACCTCATACCAGCTTAACACACACTAATGCACCAATATCAATGTCACTGTCAGTACAGTGCTGAGAATGGTCCATCACCCCAAACAGTACCTGGTCTGTTCTGGTCCTGTGGGTGTGCTGAACATTAGAAAACAGAGTAAAGGGGACTGACAAAATATATAGAAAATAGATGGACTATATTTTTTATTGTAATTGTAGAACTACAAATTGCGTCTATATTACTAAAATGTGTAGAAACAAGAAGGTGAACAGTGAGTATAACAAACTGTAACTCGTTATTGTCTTTCTCATTATCATATGAGTGTACATTGGTCTTGATTTGCATTTGAGAAGTATAAATCAAATAAAGAAAAACATAGAATTCATGTTAGAGACTGGGAGCACTAGTCAGTGATGTTTCATGAGACAGATGTGTAGTTGCCCAAGTGGAATCTGTACAAAATGTGCAGAATACTGTGACCTTACTCCAACTGTCATTAGGGCTTCTAAGAAAAGGGAATGGAATACAGGAAGATCTTATCAGAACGTGCTCAGTGGATAATAAAGATGTCGGTGCAATTATTCTTATGTATTTAAAGAAAAGTTTGACAATCACTGGTAGCTGAACATGAAAGTGAGCAACTAAAGTGAATATCAGTGTTTTTGTGTTTTAATAAATGTGGACAAACCAAATAAAAATGCTGTCGTTAAAGTAGTTAAAGTTGCATTAAAGTTGCATTCGTTTCTTAATCTTTATTTTTTAATCTTAGGGTTATATATATTGAATAAAAATATGTTTTTGCTCCCATTTTTCATGAGCTGAATTCAAAGATATAAGGCTTTTTCTATCTACACAAAGGCCCTTTTCTCTCAAACATTGTTCACAAATTTGTCATTATCATGCTGCAACATGAGGTGATGGTCGTGGATGAATGGCAACAATGGGCCTCAGGATCACGTCACAGGTATCTCTGTGCTTTCAAAATGCCACAATGTACCTGTGTTCGTTGTCCATAACATATGCATGGCCATATCATAACCCCAACTCCACCATGGGCCACTTGATTCATAACATGGACATCAGAAAACCACTCATCCACATGACACACACACCATTTCCCACTCAAGTCAGTTACGATGATGAACTGCAGTCAGTTGGAGACCCCGATGAGAACTAGCATGCAGATGAGCTTCCCTGAGGTGGTTTCTGACAGTTCTGACAGAAATTTTTTGGTTATGCAAACCGATTGTTGCAGTAGCTGTACGGTGGCTGGTCAGATGACTTTGGAGGTAAAGATGCTGGATGTGAATATCCTGAGGTGGTGTGGTTACACATGGTCTGCATTTGTGAGGCTGGTTTCTGAAATGCCTTTGCAGATGCCTTATGGTAGAGAAGTGAACATTCAGTTCAACAGCTCTGGTGAACATTCCTGCAATCTGAATGCCAATTCCACGCTCCCTCAAAGCTTGTGATATCTGTGGCATTGTTCTGTGTGATAAAACTGTACATTTTAGAGTGGCCTTTTACTTTGGCCAGTCTAAGGTACACCTTTGCAATAACCATGCTGTCTAATCAGCACCTTGATATGCCACACCTGTGCAGTGGATGGATTATCTTGGCAAAGGAGAAGTTCTCGCTAACAGATTTAGACAAAAGTGTGAACAGTATTTGAGAGAAAAAGGCCTTTTGTGTGCATAGAAAAAGTCTTAGATCTTTGATCGTTCATCTCAAGAAAAATGGGAACAAAACAAAATGATTTTCGTATTTTGTTTGATTTATCATTGCTTTTTGTTTCTGTATATTCCTGTGAAAAAAACATAAATGGCATAGATGGGATATTCAGTGACCCAACAATCCAAAAACTCAAGGATTTCTCTATGATTTTAATTATTATATTTTACTGTAAAGGGCCATATGAGAGGCCAGGGACAGCTAACAAATGCTATTTTTTAATGTTCTGTAAACTCACATGGTTCGAGAGAGAAAATGCAAGCTTCTCACAGATGGAGTCTGAGGTCAAACTGTGTTTTTGGTGACTATGCTAACCACTTGCTTAATCCCATACTAAAATATGAGATCTAACCTACAACTGAAGTAGGGAATGTAATGGTGAAGCTGTTATTTGGGTCTCAGTACTAAACTATTAAATGTTTATGATGTACCATTTACTCAGAGATTAACAAAACCAAGGTTTCAATTAATGTCATATAGGTCAATGTTTGATAATAAACATGCTACATAAAATGTACTTTGAGTTTTCATACATTTGAGGAATCACATTTTCTGAAAGTCAAGCTGAAGCTTTCTAATATGTAGCTTTTTAAACTCCAAATTTCTGACGTCTCTGAATTACCAGTTTTGCAGCAAGACTGAAAGGTTTTTACCACTAAGTTACAGAAATACTGGCAGGCATGTAAAAAATCTGTGGAAAGTACACATGTCAATTTTTTTTTGCCTGAGTGGATGAATGTTCAGAAGCCTATTTCCTACGAGACACTGTTTCAATGGTGTTACAGCAAACCACAGGGAATAGGTTGAACAATATTTAGAGAAAAGGTAAACAGTTTCTTGAAAGATGAAAAATGTGAGTGGGTGATATGATTGAAATAGTTCAGACTGGATCGAACTGCATTAGTAAATGAAAACTGGGTTGACTCCCTCCAACCTGGCTCTGCTTGACTTGCTGGGTGATTGGCAGATACACTACAGAGATCTCTGCAAAAGGTTAAAGCATCCATAGTTTCACTTCACTTTCATTTCGTTCCTAGAGCACAGAATTATAGATAAGAAACATGGGGTAAGTTTGTATAATCAGTCATAGCATAAACCATGAGATTATTCTAAAAGTAAAGCACATTACGTACACAAAAATTAGGGAATATTTCATTGGAGATATTTCAAAGTTTTATATATATTTTATATAATTTTTTTAATTAATTATTACAGTATACGTAATGGGTGTGTTTTCTATTTCACTGATTATTATTTTTATTTCACAACTGATTCCATTAGTTTCTTCATTTCCATACGCACTTAATCAAATTAAGGGTTATAGAAAGCCAGTGAAAAATTAGGTGCAAAACAGAACCCAACCAGAGACAAAACATCAGTTTATAACACTGCATGTCCTGGATGAAAACCCTGGCAAACTCCACAAACTCCAGAACTGTAAGGTGACAGTGATAACCACAACACAACACTATATATATATATTTATATAAAACCCTTCCAAATTATCTGAATCAATTCCTTCCATGGCTGCAGGTGTATAAAATTAGGCATGCAGGCTGTTTTTACAAACATTTGTGAAAGAATGGGTCGCTCTCAGAAGCTCATTGAATTCCAGTGTGGAACTGTGATAGGATGCGACCTGTGCAACAAATTAAGTTGTGAAACTTCCTTCCTCCTAAATATTCCACAGTCAATTGTCAACTATTATAAAAAAAATGGAAGTGTTTGGGAACAGCAGCAATTAGGCAACGAAAACTGATGGAGTGGAGTCAGCGGATGCTGAAGCACAACTTTCTGCAGAGTCAATCACTACATACCTCCAAACTTCATGTGGCCTTCAGATTAGCCCAAGAACAGTGCTGCTTCATGGAATGGGTTTCCAAGCCATACATCATCAAGTGCAATGCAAAGCCTCAGATGCAGTGGTGTAAAGCATGCCGCCACTGGACTCTACAGCAATGGAGGCGTGTTCTCTGGAGTGACAAATCATGCGTCTCCATCTGGCAATCTGATGGATGGGTTTGGCGCTTTCCAGGAGAAAAGTACTTGTTTGACTGCATTGTGCCAAATGTCAATTTTGGTGGAGGGGGGATTATGGTATAGGGTTGTTTTTCAGGAGCTGGGCTTGACCCCTTAATTCCAGTGAAAGGAACTGCTTCAGCAGTTCTGCTTTCGGACAATTCCATGCTCCCAACTTTGTGGGAACAGTTTGGAGCTGACCCCTTCCCTTTCCAACATGACTGTGCACCAGTGCACAAAACACTGTGTGGATGAATTTGACTGGCCTGCACAGTCTTGACCTCAACCCAATAGAACACCTTTGGGATGATTTAGAGTGGAGACTGAGAGCCAGTTCTTCTCGTCCAACATCAGTATGTGACCTCATAAATGCATTTCCGGAAGAATTGTCAAAGATCCCCATAAACATACTCCTAATCCTTATGGACAGCGTTCCCAGAAGAGTTGAAGCTGTTCTAGCTGCAAAGGGTCGACCAACATTATATTTCAACGCTATGGATTAGGAACGGGATGTCACATAAGCTCATATGTGAGTCAAGACAGGTGAGCAAATTCTTTTGGCAATATAGTATATATTGAGTTTTCATAGCAACATATGGAAGGAAGTAAGCATAATGAAGTAAACATATCCGGGCCTTAATTCTGTGCAGTTAGTGTTTTGTGTTATTGTCACTTAGATGTGGTACTCTGCCACCGGTACTGAACCATGCGCTACCTTGACATGACATGTTCAATGTGCTGTCCCTGGTGCTGAACACCGAGCTGAAGGCACAGAGTCCAGTCATTATGAACCCGCTGAAGAATCCACCATGCGTTACTGAAGGTGGTGTCTGTTGCGTATAGCATAGACAATTTGTTTGAGATGACCCCAGAGATAAAACTCCAGTGGTGTGAAGTCGGGTGATCTGGGCGGCCATTCCAAAAGTCCACGATGGCCAATCTAATGACCAGGGAATTGAATACATAGCCACTGACGATCACCAGATCCGTAGTGTGGTGGAGCCCCATCCCGTGGGAAATAACAGGGGAAACTCCCACTCCTTCGGTCAGTCTGGATGGGAACACTGTTTACTGCAGGGTAACACTGAGCATTTAGGGACTGGTTGATGAACATGGGTCCGACTACACTATAACCTTCACATCACTTACAACTGCCATCTGCCGACCAATGAGGGATTTCTTCACTCCAGTACCTCATATCCTGGCAGTTGACCTCACCAGTGACATAACAATTGGCCTAATCACAGAACAGAATGCCCTGTGTGAATGTGGGATCCCAGTGATGCTGGTCTAACACCCAGGTGCAGAAGAAGACACGTCTATTAGGGTCATCCTTTTACAGTTTCTGCTACAGCTAGATATTGGAGGGGTGCCACTTTTTGGTGACACAGAATCCATATGTTATTTAGTTGGTGCAAACCTACATCACTATATTATACTATTTCAACTGATTTGACTTTATTGATGTTACCTTTTCTTTTAATTTTCTCAGTCTAAAATGCTATATAGCCTAAATCTATGCTTTGAATATAGAACTGAAAACTAAAGTCTAGCTGCATTTCTGCAATTTACTTTGTGACTATGCTGGTAGTAGACCTTAAAGTCCTCTATTATCTATTTCACTTAGATGGACTGCCTTCGGCCTGTAGATCGATCTACATCGTAAAGCTTGAGGGCTCCAATTTTGTTATGTTAGTGCTGTGTTTATAGATTGTCAATGTGAAAATAACCAGACTTACATGGTACAAATCCTCTCATGGCAATTCAGAACATGTATCACAGCCTGAGGGATTATGGGACTTTATCTGTCTATAGATCTTACTGATAACTTCTGTGATTTAAAGGGAATTTCTTCCACTACATGACTGAGTCTGTGCTTTCTAGATAAAATGCACTGTTTGCTATGTAAGAGACTGCTTATATCCGTAACTGTCCTGATTGCACACTATTTTTTTAAACTTGTATAACAAACATTACTTGTATTAAGTAAACTACCAGGTAGAGTTTTCCAGTGTATCACTGCATTACCACCACTTCCTTGCCAAGCAAGAATGGCACACTTTTGGGTGCCTATTATGTGCTGCTCAGATTTTAAAACAGATGGTGGCACTGAATACTTCTAATGCACAACTGTATCATCTGTGAATGTAAGAAAAAAAATAAATGTGGTGCCAATAGCCTAAACAAAGAATATCAGCTATTCAATGGAACTCCTGCTTCCTTGTGTGAGATTTTGTGTGGTTTGATTAAGGTGTTGTGCATTCATTAACTGATTTGATTGGGTTACATGATGAGTGGCTGAAAGATTAAAATGTTTTCCTGTCTTATTTCCTTTACCCATCCTGCTCCTGACCTTTTTGTGCTACTTTTCCTTAATTGCTCATAATTAAAAAGGCTCCTTGACATTTTGGCAGTTCCCCTAATTTAGGAAAGCCTGGTTTGATTCAGTCTTGCTGCTTATCCTGCCAGTTTTTAGATAGAAAGAATTGGCACACACAACAACCAGGGAGCCCACTGTCATAAATAATTGGTATAAACTGACATTCCTGTTGAAATAATCTGTAGAGAGTTTAACAAATGCTGAAAATATAGAAAGAGCTGAACACTAAAATACACACAGAGTAGGCAGGCATTTCCACCCTAAAAGGGGTGCAACACTGTGTAACAGAAATGTTTAGAATTGAATTCCACAGTTGTAAAATTTGATTTCTGTATCATATCTGTGATCATGCAAAGAATTCGTCATCTCGTTGTTTCCTTGAACAGTGTGCTGATTATTTTTGTATCTTCAAAGACAAATGGTGAATGGAAAAGACTCACTGTGTGAAGGGTCCCCTACTTTGGATGTCACGTCTTGTCAGGAAGTATTTGCCTCACTGAGTAAACCCATATGGCAATGGAAAAATGTGCAGCTGACTTCATGGTGTCGGTTCAATAAGGGGATTATGCAGAAACCTTGTCTGATTTTATCTGACAAGGACCAGTAAGTTAATCCAGCAGTATGATTGAGCAAGATGGCAGTGGGTGGATTGTCCAACATGATGAACTATGTCTAGTTTACCAGCCCATAACACATATCAGATTTATTATTGTGAAAGTAGATTTGAAAATAGTGCCAATTATAAAGCTGGTGGATTAAGAAGAGAGGATACCTTCACTATTGAAAATGTGCAAAAGGCTATTGTGAGGAAATATAATGTTCGCAAAAATTAGGGGATATTTCATTATTGGATTTTTTATTTTCAAGTATCCCCTAATTTTTGTGAGCAGTATATTTGTCAAGATCTGCTGCTTATCCTCATGTCTGTATAACTAGCTAGGATATACTGATATAACAGCATGAAGGAGGTTCTTTGTGGATTCCTGTGTACCTGCGTTTGCCTCAGCCGTTACCATAGAGACCCCTCTATCCTTAGCAGATGAGGCTGGAGCTGCCTGTCTGTCTTTCACAGGAGCTACTCAGTTAAGCAATACTGTCATTCATGGCCCTATAGCATATGTGTGTGTGCTTACGGGGGGGCATGAAGTTGGTGATGCCTCTGTTTATGCCCTTGTATTAGTGCCAACACTCCTTTGGCAGTTAGTATCGCGTGGTGGTGGTATGACAGCTTTTATGAGGGCTGATGGCTTAGAAAATGACACCCGGTCTGGATTGAGTGGCATTTAATTGAAACTGGCTCTAAGGAGGCAGCTGCTTACTGCTCCTCTGATAATTGGCACCAGTAACTGCCGTAAGTGAAGAAATAACATCTAAGAAGCATTTGTCTGATTCTCTCCCTGTCTGTCTATCTGTATTACTCTCTCAGCTAGATACTTCTGTCTAAGAGTGTAGAGAGATTTTTATTAGGAGAGAGAAAACTCGCAGGGAGTCTGACCTTTCTTAATGTATGTCCAGTTCTATTAGGGTAATGTGAAGTACAAACAGCTGAATTAATGGCGCCAAGATGGCCAAAGCTTAAATTCTCAAGTTTTGTTTCTGCTCTGTCAGTGACTCCTTTGATCCCCATGTTCTTTTTAAGACTATATGAATTGCATTAGTGTTGATACTATAATAATGCTATACTATTTGCAATATCTGACCCATCATGTAATCCAAGCTGACTAAATATTGTACATTCTATGCAAATTTTGTTTTAATGGTAGTAGTTTTAATTATTTTAACACCAGATTTGCATGGCAAGCAAGATCACACTGGACTTGATTTGTCATATTAAAGAGTTTTCTTTTTTAACTTTTAAATGTTTTTTTTTACAATAATGCTGATATACCAAGTCTGATATAAAAGAGTTTGTATAACTGTCACAGATCAACAAGATTGACATAAGGAAGTGTCTATAACAGGACTGAGATGAAAGAGTGTCTGGACTGAAAGCAGAGTCTGTCTATAACAAGACTGATGAATGAAGGGGTGTTGTAGACTAGAATGAGGTATATATAAAAGGACTGAGAGGAGAGAGTGCCTATAACATTACTAAGATAACTAAGGGTTGTAATAAGACTAGAAAAGGGTGATATAACAAGACTGAAATTAGGGGTGCTTATAAAAAGACTGATATGAAGGGATTCATTTGTCAAGACTGAGATGAAGGGATGTTGTAGTCAGATTAAAGCAGGATGTCTATGGCAAGACTAATATATGAGAGTGCCTATACCAAAACTATATGAGTGAGTTTTTATAACAAGACAGACGTGAGGGAGTGTCAGTAAGAGGACTGATATGCCACTGTTGGTAGAAAGCTAACGCTGAGGTTTGTATATACAATGAACGCCAGACCAAAGACGAAAAGGACCATCCAGCCTGCTATCAGTCCAAAAGTCAGCGTCTTTTCAAATCACTTTCAATTTCAATTAACCCCCGAAACACTAAATCACTTTGTATGCTCTGTGTCATAATGTCTTTTAAGAGTGGTTAAATCGAATGGCAACATTACAAGATGGTAAAAGATTTATCATCCCAACTTTATTGGAAATGTGTTGGATGTCTGAAACGTAGAATGTACAGTGCCTTGCGAAAGTATTCACATATATTTTTTTAAAAATCTGAATTAAATGTGATGCATCTGCACAAAATAGTCTACGTTTTAGAAGTGAAATGAGAAAAA
>JAUZST010014078.1:0-10752 GCA_034779995.1 Parotocinclus haroldoi
GTGTGTGTGTGTGTGTGTGTGTGTGTGTGTGTGTGTGTGTGTGTGTGTGTGTGTGTGTGTGTGTGTGTTTGGATGTGAAAGAGATACAGAGAGAATGGTGTGATGTGAGACACAGATGGGCTCTGGATGCTGAATATTCTAGCTTCACCAGGACTGCCAAGGGTCTGACAAATATTTTTAATGTGGAGGACACACACTCTCTCTCACACACACACAAACCTGTCAGAGCATATTTCTGCAGAGTCTCAGAGTTTTAAATCTGTCAGCTCGCATCTGCATACAACCTAGAGTACAGGCAGCTGCTACTACCACCTTGGGGCTACCACACACACACACACACACACACACACACACACACACACACTCTTCTAATCTCTCACAAACAAGCATGTATAAAGGTCTTAGGTTTTTTAACTATGTGAAGCTGTAATTCTCAAAGTGGGATCTGGGTACCCCCAGAAGTACTGTATATTATACATAGTCTAAGAAAACTGCAATTGTTCTCAGGCTAAATTGGTCCAATTTGAGTATGTGTGTAGTTTGAGTAACCTTGTGGATCGATGTTGCCTTGTGTCTGTCGTTAAACAGCAATTAATGGTGATGTTAAATAAACCAACCAACCAAACATCCAAGCATAATCCTAACTATGCTGAATTGGTATATGTTTATGAATTCTACTGGCAGTGACTCATTTCCTAATTTAAAGACCAACAAATTAAAACCAATCTTAAATAGTACCACTGTCTGCAATTTGAATAAAACTAGAAAACCATTTGTCACAGTGGGCTTTATTTTTTGTAATAGCCTGTGCAGTGCCTGTAAATTGCTAGTTTGGTTAGCCATAAGCATGTTTGGATTCCTTTGTGTGCTCAGGTATTTTGTTGGTGTAAAAGAAAAGCACATATGCTGACATAGACATGCACCTATGCATAACACTCAAAATGCCACAACACACATATGCTATATTTACCCTAGTATATCCTAATGGATTATATGCTTCCTGTGTTTCCTTCAGTAAAGGCACTGTCTGTCTGTCTGTCTACAGTATCTCCTTCAAATCATCCATCCATTTAGTCCTTGTCAGTTCTTAAACCTCCATTGCTCATTAGCACTCCATTAGCATTTAGCCTCTTTGTTTTGCTTAGCACTGAACTCCTTGTTTGCCAGTTTGTTAAGTACCTGGTATATGAATTTGCAATGCCTGCGTATGAATTTTGCATGAACAAACTCTGCGACAGAGACTACTAGCCTCCTCCAGAGTCTCCCATTTACAATACCAAAAAGCACACTTCTTGTAAGCTACCTAGCATGCTCATCAATACCTCACAGAGTCACACTAGTGCCATTGTAGCAGTGTGCATTACAGAGCTTTATTATTTGCTGTTCAAACAGTTGAAAATTCAATTGTCTAGGTTATAGCATAATATCTGTATCCAAGCTCCTGTCAAAATGTATTTATGGGTTTCGGACTGTTGGTGATAGATAGCGATATGGCTATACTAGCAGCCATAGTTCCTCATTTGCTGCAATATCTCTGATATATTGACATATATAATAATGAATAATAATGAGTAATGTAACAGTTAAAAGTAATGTAAGGGTTTTTTATCTTTCTTTTTTGCTACATTAGGTGAGCCAGCATAAAATCATAACATGAATAAAATCTGATAAACATTGACATAAAATGTATAAATAAAATCTTATGCCTTTAGTAAAATGTCAGCATACTTACCTGCACGTCTTGGAATGTTCACTGGATTCAAACAATAAATTTGATGATACATGTTTTCTGGAATTGGATTATACTATTATACTATTAATTTTTACTATGCTAATTTTACTGCACTATTACTATATTTTTCCGTGATCATTTTTATTCACACCAAAATGGCAGGAAACTGAGAGCCCATGCTACAATGCTATACTAATAAATCAGTGCATTCAGCACAAGAACACAGTATTTTTCATCACATTATCAATATTACAAATGCCAATATTACAAAAAAAAACATTCTAGGTCACTGATATAAAATATATGTGAATCTAGTGTGACCATTCTGTCTTCTTTTATGACCTGAGCTCTTGCACACAATTAGCTGATATATCTTTTGTAAGGACCCGTGAAGAGCTCAAAGGAAATGAATAAGATTATCTGGTCTCATCTCCTGTATATGGGGTTTCTGACAACAAATTGTGACAAACTGAGGTTGGGTGCAGGCTGCAGGTGCAGGGAAATGGGTACGGACTGAAAGCAGTTAAGGAATTGGATGCATCTGTATGTGATGAGATCGTCTATTTAAAACTGTCTATTTAAAGCTGTCTATTTAAACATGGTGCGGTGAACTGGATTCAGAACACAATATGCCACCATGGAAGATTTACCCTTAGGCAAAGTAATTAAGTCCCTCGCCAGCTTGCATCAGGCAAAACATCTAGCCATACTCAATTTCAGCCATATGAGGAATTAGGCAAGCCAAGGGCCATCAGGTATTCCGGAGCTTACTACAGAGCATTAACAGTTTGCTTCCCCACACATGCTGTCTAAAGTCACACTTTAGAGTAGAGTGCCTGGGAAATCACCTTACTTGTTGCTCCTGATGTCAGAAGCCCAACTCGCCACCCAACAACTCCTGGTTCAGACCCAGCACGGTTATGAGAGCATGGAGGATTCTGTTCTGGTCAGTCAGACACTGAATCAGCATCAACAGTTCTGGCGACTCATGGTTGTAGGCTTCAGCTGGCCGTTCATGGACACCTCTGGGACGCGTGGTCCTAAAACTAGGAGTGTAACTAGAACATTTCATCAGTCACCTCACAAAAGACACTGACAACATCCAGCATTACTGATCCAGGCCATCCAGTTGTGGAGGATGATATTGTTGCATCGAGGGAATTTGTTGAGGGCCTTTAGCCAAATGGAAAGTGTTTCTGTATTTTCCCCTTTATCTTGACAAAGGACGTGGAGTATAAGAAGTGCCCTGTGCTATACATGAGGAATCTGTTGGTTTACCTTGACCTAATTCTTGTGTCCCTTAACCCTAAGCCCCCAGATCTAAACTCACCACAGTTGACTTCCTGCATTAAGTCACCATACAGAACATTTCTGTTTAAAACAATAAGATCAGCCTGAACATGAGTGTCTGCTAAATTATTGAAATGTAACTGATAAAACCACATGCATTTACACTTAAAAGTCAAGTGCGACCCCAGTCAGATAAAAAATTGATAATTGTATCCCATATATGGAAATCAGCTCCTAACACTGGCCCACCTGCCTCTTGTGTTGTTTACAGTTTTTATTTGCTGAAGATGGTGTTTGCATCAAAGGTGCTTTTGCATGGTCTATTTAATATCCTTAAGCTAAGAGAAAACCAGTGTCGAGCAGTTTATTTTGCTTATCCACCACTGTTTGGACCTAGGTAGTAGTGCCTTCCAGTCAGGTGGACTTTCTCATGTAGACACAATTTGTCTGAGGGAGGTAAGGCCAGTCAGGGAACCATCCCATAGTGCATCAGTGGCCCCTGATGGCCCTTTGAACCCATAACAAAGCTTTTGCCGGTGCCTTGTGTATTCACGTATAAATACCGAAGCCCCTATGCCCCTGATAATGGTTGATATACTGTGGTGATTTGAAAGGAGGAGGGGGCATATCCTTACAATTGAGAAACTTCAGTTGTGTGCTAGTACCAAAGTGATGGACCAAATTTGATTAATAACACAAAACTCATAAGTCATAGACCCAGAATGTGGGCCAGTATTGGATAATGATCAAACTCCTAGGGAAGTAAATAAGGCAAACGGGTACATGTTAGGAAAAACAAGACTTTGCAGAATGTTTTGTGTGTCATATGCCATTATCACACAAATTCATTGTAAAACATATCAGTGGATCAGACATTGTGTCAAACCTGATCTACCATAATATTATTTCAGCCCTTTAGGCCAATACTGTCCAAGACACTGAATTCACTTTATTTTAAATGGTTTTGTCTCTGTTTTTCTCTGTCCTCTATCTCAATGTTTCTTTACTCAATTGCTCCACTCTGTCTTCTTTTCTTTTTTCACTCTTTTCCAAGCCTTAATCTCTCTTATATGTTTTGGGTTTTTATTCTTTCCTCCATTTGGCCTTTTACTTACTGTTTTCTGTCCCTTCCATGTCCTTGTGTTCTACTCTTGTATGGGCATTGCTCAGAAAGGCCTCTGAATGTTCATTGAATTCCCGTCCACTCTCTCTGTATGTGAATCACTGCTGTCTTGCCTGTCCTCATCCATCCTTCAGCAGAACGACACAGCTAATAGAGCTAATCTACACTGAAAAAAAGTGAGCTTCACAGTGAGCACTCGCAGGCTGAGGTGGCTCAGAGAATGAAAATGTCTGCAGGTATAGAAAGATAGGTATAGGCTTCATGTGCTGATATTCATTTTGTGGGGCATATCATAAGCACCATGAAATTCAGGAATACTCTAGCCTTATCAGAGCTGTGATGATCCTCGTTGAAGTCTCAATAGAACCTTCCAGCTTGGTTGGGTGTCAAACTGGCACGATCGGCTATGTCTAAGGCAGATGAGTCAGAACAGGTGTATCATCCCCTGGCAGTGCAGAAGTGACTGATGTTCCTTCAGTGTTCTGTTGTCCTGTCTATATGTCCTGTTCAGCTATATGCTAATACGCACTGTCTGGTCTCATTGATAGGCTCCAGGCCCCCATAAAAGGTATTAAAGTTTATTAAAACTATTAGATTAATTGGTGTTTCTGGTGTGAGAGTGTGTATATGAGTGTATGTGCCTTATGATGGACTGTCCCCTGCCTTGAACGCTATGCTGCCGGCTAGGCAAATGATCTACTGCTACATTGTTCAGGATCATGTGGATAAGAAAGTGCATGAATGAATGTGTTTATGTATAAGGGCGGTTAGTGTGATTGCCTCACAGCTCCAGCACTCAGGGAGTTTACTCTGGCTACTCCGGTTTCCACCCACAAAAATGTGTCTAAGTTCTTGGCGTTTTCCCGGATATTATGGCAGTTTCTTGCATGAGTCGAGCCGCACCACTCGCTCCACCCAACATTCACACATTCTTCACATTCTTTTATGTGTTTTTCACTTTTTTAAAAATAATTTTGTATTTAGACTTTTATTTATTTTAATTTGTTTAGTAATTTAATTTCAATTTGTTGTTTGTGTAACTGCACATATTTGACATACACTGTGGCTAGAGATTAACTAGAAAAATACTGGTGTATTCTTTTTAAACAAAGTCTTGTACAACTGTTATAACACCCTCTGTTCTCTGAAGACAGATGTTAAGCAGAATGTGAGCAGTACTATCACTCTTTCCATTCACTACTTAAACAGGGTTTGACCTTTAGCGGATGAATGTTATTGTGAGAAAGAAGGCTCTGTCTCTCTTGCTCTATCCTTTTTTCTCTCTCTGTCTACTGTGTAGTGATGTGTGTTGATGTATTCGTTAGCTAATTAGGATGGGGTTGTTCTGTTTCTCCCCTAACGCTGGTCCGGCACTTAGAGCTACTCACAGCCCTGCTCTGCTGAGACACACCTGCCAATCACACCTGCTGTTAAACCCACTTAATTTATTCATGAACCAATGCCATACACATACTCATCCCCCCAACCCCCCCCCACACACACAAACACTCAAATAGTAAAGAAAAATACATTATGGTCATTCCCTCACACATGCACTGCAGCCACCTGTATGTAGGAGGAGGTTCTTCGAGAGCAGCTGCAGTCACATGAAGTGTAGTATAATTTAAAACTTACTCTAATGAGAATTTCTTCAAGAATTTCTTAACAGCTTTTCAGGTCTTCAAACTCTCCCTCTTTCTCTCAGAACACATTACTTGGCACATCAGCTTGTTCTACGTGTAAAATCTAAAATTAGGCTGTAGGCTTGTATCATTGTACCTAGACATGTCATTTTCAGATAGTGTATATGAGATAACCAAGCTCCCTGGACAAAATATTAGTCACCTTTGATGTTTAAGGTGGTAGTAACTTCAGGCTCCTGCAGATGGCATAGCACGAGGATGGTCAGGCTATAAATACGGGGTGTGTGGAAGGATTCATAGTAAAATGGGTTGCTAAACAGATGTCAATTATTGGCAACAATTAGTAATTGCAATTCGGCCTGCCAAAGGCCAGAGTGTGAAGGTACTATCTGAATTTGCAGGTGTATCGAAGTATACGTTCATATGGGTCTACCTGCAGTAACAAGAGTCCCAGTCTACAGGAAATTTATTAGAATTGTGGAAAAAAACTAAACTGACATGTATGAAGATCAGATATTTATTTACTCTGTCATTTGAGTTTATCAGAGAGTCCACTCACACCTGAGTGTCACCCCTTTGGTTGAAAACACCGGATTCACATTTCATTTTTAACTGCGTATCCTACACGTTCACATACTATTTCCACTTAGATTATGTAATTGATAATATTACTCACCCGTAGTTGCTGCTTATTATGTTAAACTTTGAAGTGATGTATGGGAAGTAGTTTGTACAATATATTTTCATTGTTTTTAGTTCAGTTGCTATGTGGTTTATATACTGTAGCAAGCATTTCATACATCTGTGATGTCACACCATTAGAAATGATCAATATCAACTTAACCCTGATCAAGGTTTTCGTGAGCCTGGAACCACCCCGGACAACGTACCAGTTCATTATAAGGCACCACACACTTACTCAGTAATTAAAAACTAGCATCGAGGGGCAATTTAACAGAGGCTAGTGTACATTCTGGCATAATTTGAGAGGAAGCCAGTGTATATAAGCAATCATTTACAGTAGTCTCTCTTCACAGCAGGGAAAATTTTTCACTGTCCATATAGAGCTAAGCCAACAGAAGCTAGAATGCAGCTTATTTTCAGGTTTGCCATAAAAATGGCAAATTCTTACTTTAGCTGCCAAACTTCAATGGCGATATGAGATTATTCTGAACTCTTACACCAACCTTTCTTTCTGATAGAGCTTGATTTATGGCATGGTCCTTTTATAGCCAGTCTTATCTGATCTGAGGCAGTACCTCGAGGTCTTCCTCTATGTTGAATGCCACCATGAATTCATACTCCACTCCCTCTTCATCATCTATCCATTTGTCTTCTTCATTCCACCACTCCTCTCATTCAGCCAGGGTCACTCTTGAATCATTGTAAAGAGACTGCAGATGGTTATGAAACTGAATTCTTTAAAAGCCTGGAGAGATAAGAACTGGTGTAACTGATGAATTTGCATAACTTTAATTAGCATTTTTTTTCTATATAGCCATTCCCACAGAGCTCCAGAAATCTCACTTCAACTCCCAGTCTAGAAGCTGCCTGTGTAACGTTTGAATGTGTCCATGTGAGTTATCTCAGGGTACTCTGTTGTCCTCGAACCCTGTGGTACTGAATAGGTCCAGGTCCTTCCCACAATCCTGACATGTATTAAGCGAGTATCAATGAATTAGTAATTGCTGATGTAGTTTGACTTTTTATTTTTTTAACGCATATGAGGTTAAAACTACAGTGGATTCCGGTTAATTGGACCACCAGTTATTCGGACCAAATCCTAAAGTACCGAAACAAATCCTGTTATATACATGTAATTTTATTCGCTTATTTAGACCAAAATTGTGCTTAATCGGACCAAAGAACGTGACAACGAATAAGGAATACGTAATATCCGTGAAGAAACTCTTCGTCTCTGGCATAATACCCGAAAACTCCTGAGTTTCTCCCCAGCCCTCTACTGCCACCTACAGACCTTTGCCTAACATTTCCATTTACTACGAAACAGAAGCCACAAGGCGCCACTTAGCCACAGAAAAAGCCCGTCAGATCACACTGGATAAGCTCTTCAAACGTTGACTGGAATTTAGTAAGAAATTGTTTTTTACAGTATTATGCTTCACATGCTGAGTATATATACATTGTGTGGTAGACTCTCCAATATTGTGAGAACGTGTGCAGGTCTGAGGAACGTGATGTTCTTAGGCACGTCAAGCTTTAAAACAGTGTTTTTGTTGTTTTTTTTCCATTGGGTACATTCACAGTCTGGAAATCCACAACTTTAACATAAAACATAACATAACAAAACAACTGTTTATGCTCATGGTGACTGATCCGAACGTTTGTCAATTTAAAATAACATTACAAATATTTAGGATTTTTTTTTCTTTTTTAATTTAGACATTTTGACCCCTTAATTCAAGCAAAGCTTAAGTGTTAAGAATCCTATAGAATGCAGTGTAGAGTGTAGTGTTTTAATCATTGTAAAGTATAACTTTAGAAATTAAAGCTTGTTTTAACAGGCAACCTTTTTCTGTGCAACTCTCTGGGTTAATAATCACAAATGAGGACCAAGCCTATTACAGCAGATAGAATCGACATTCTATTTCAATATAATGATCAGTCCATGCTAACACACTTGGTAGTATCGCTTACTACTAGATCATTAAGACGTGCTAGTAGCTTAGAGGAACTTGGCCATTAAAAAACGATGGAGTCCTCTTTGCTGCATCAGTTTTCCTATAGATAACTACATTGTGTCTCTCTGTATGTATGTGCTTTCCCCTGGGAAGATTTATACTAGGAGCAACGGTATGTTGCCATAATCATAACATCCTATCAGCTCTATCAGAGTTTTATCATATATTTCTTAAGAAAAGAGTAAATACTTCAATAGATTTCAACAATTTACAAACAAAGAAATAATAAAAGTCCTGGCACATCAGTATCAGATTGTTATGAAGGACAAATCACAGGCAGGCGGTCGTGTGTACAAGGCTAACGATGATTGCATCATTGTGCCATTCAAAGAGGGCATGTCATTTCTGATCGAACCAGAAGGAGTGGAACTCCAGTGGGTATGGTATTTTTGTCACCATCAGTGGGCCCAACTTATGACACATCAAGTCATATGATAAACTAAAGCTATAGGGCACTGCAATCAGTGCCTTTATAGACAGGTTTAGTCATCATGTCATGTGGATGGAAGCACATAGTTGTTTTACTTTATTCTCAAATACTATAACTTTATTCTCAAAATATAGATTTTTTTATTATTCTTAACATCAAACCAAAAACATTTATTTTCAGTAGCCCTGATGCCGTCACAGATTTGGCCTTTTTTAACGACATAGCCTGATTTATGCACATTTTGCAATAGAGCATTGTCTCAAAGCACCTCTACAACGATATCGGCCACAGGCATAACTGAGCAAGCAAAGGGTCAAAAAAAGCAGGGAAAAACTGTGATGAGGAAGAAACCATGGACCAAGACTCAAAAAGTAACCCTTTGTAGCCTTTGGGCAGCTTATATTTTATATTTCAGAACTAAACAAGTAATAGGAAATAAGTTGACGAAAAATAATTTGTGCATTTTATAATCCACGCTAGATAAACTTTTCTGGATACATCCTCTAGTGAACTCAGTAACACTGACTTGTAACACATTCATAATATAATGCACACATTTCTTGATTTTCCATTTTCAACCCACTGCCTCTCAATATCACACATTTATCCACATATTTTCAGCTAATCGGTTCTTCAGTGTTCTATCCTGCTGTTTTTATACAAAGTTTATAGAGAATTGGGTTGTCAACTCTGATTGAGAACTTTGCAGACTTGCCCAGAACCCACTGACCTCAACTATATTGGACATTTTGAAACGCATTGAAATTCGAAAGTGAGACAGAGCTTATCGTCTAACGTCATAAATCGAACTCACAGTTATGTTCCAAAATCTAAGGGAAATCCATTTTTGAATGTAATCTTTTGGTGTCCACAAGCTTTTGTCTATATAGTGTGTGCCTAGAGGAAACACTGTACAGGTGATGGTGTTGCAACATGTAATGTAGATTGGTCATGGTTTAAGTGGTTTGATTTAAACTGCTGTCACTGTCTATGTGCAGTATAGTCTGGCATGCTATTTTCATGCTGGCCTGTGTTTCCCCCACCACTTGCCAATTTGTGGGGTATCCACACCAAATTGCCCCTAGGTTTGAGTCAGTGAGTCAGTGAGTCAGTGTATGTGTGTGATGCCTAGTGATGTACTGTTTCCTGTCCTTGGGTTACTCCCATTCGATGTTCTTGGTACAGACCCAGGCCAGTATACAGCAGTTACTGAATGTTTTGCAGGATGTGTGATTCAGGTTTACAATTACAATCAATGGTTTGTTGAAGGGTTATGATTCATTTCATTTGAAACTCCTAATAAAAGACATTTTTGGTCGGAGGAATTGGTATGAGATTCCATATCCACTTTCTGCTTAAAGCCTCACTCCAGGCATCTGAAACCTAATCTTCCTGCTGTGCTGTGATTACCATAGAAAGACGTGAAAACTAGGTCTTATTTTGACCCATTTGTCCTAGGTCAGGGTCACAGGGAAAGCAATGGGGAAACTTGTCCCTGAATTGACTAGGCACAAGTGATGCCTTAATGAAATATTGGAGTTCAACCCAAGGTTTGGACCCTGTTACCAGTAGCTCATTCCTACCTTAGAAAAGCTTAAATAGTTCTGTATATCTGCATATCTGAACAATAAGTCAGTAAAGTCAGTAAGACTCACAAAATACTGAAAGATGTTAGAAAATATCCATTGTCCATTGAATACCTAAATATGGCACGTCATACAATGCATAGGTAAGTCACATAAGTAAGTCTCTCTCTCTCTCTCTCTCTCTCTCTCTATATATATATATATATATATATATATATATATTATCACTGTGTCAGTATTTCAAGT
>JAUZST010014079.1:0-10752 GCA_034779995.1 Parotocinclus haroldoi
AATTATTTAATTAAAGCTTAAATTTATATATATACATATTAAAATATATTATATATAAATTTATATATATATATATATATATATATTAATTTACACTTTAATCAAATGTAATTACAATTAATTTTTAAACATTAAAAACATTATAAACAAAAAAGTTTTTCTTTAATTTACTTCTTTTTTTTTCTTAATTTTTACTTTTTTTTAATTTATACTTTTTGATTTCTTACATTAAAAAAACAATGTATGTTACTATTAATATTTTTCAAAGAAGCTTCTTATATTTTTTATGTGATCGTCTGATTTTTGTATTCTTTTATGGAATACTTTTATGGAGTACATTTTCCAGGTTTCCCTCTGTGTCCCTGCTGGTCCCCGCAGCAAAGTGTTATTTATCACCCTGACTGATTTTAAGTGCTAAAACAAGCTTGACAAGTGTGTGAAAGCTATGCTGGTCTTAAGAGCAAATACTGATTAAGGAAGCATATTTGGTATTAAGAATGTGGCTGGATATTTCTTTCTAATGTAGATCCAGATCGGCATCCCTGCTCTGAAAGCTAGCTACAGGGTCCAATTTATTACGCTCATGTTAAAGTTCAGTATCTTATCTTAAGCCTATGAATAGAGACATACAGGCTGTAACAGTATCTCTCTCGGAGGAACCAGACACACAGTCTTGTGGAATTGTTAGGAAGGCTGTAGTGACGCGAGTAGAGAGAAAGTCAAGGCCGTTTAAAGCATTTAACTATTTTGTGTTCCTAAGTATGGCCACTTCAAAGACTTTTCTTCACATCAGAGAAATTGGAATTTAAAAAGCTGTTTTTGTAATTTGTTTCAAAACAAACAGCCGTACGCTCACATCACAAGCCCAGCTTGAGGTTCCAGCACCTGGTTCTGTACGACAGGAGCTGCACAAATGACTGCGAATATGTTTGTCTTTTTCCTGATCTGGAGGTTCCAGAGCTTAAACCCAGAGAATACAGAACTTTCTTGTTCAAAAGAGGTCCCCCGTTCCTAAAATACAGTCAGTTGTGTCTGCATGTGAGGCCTGACCTGGTCAGGAGGCACCGCCAGGACTTAAACCCACTGGGCTAGTGTATAAAGCCACTTTTCTCCGCAAGCACTTTTAATATGGACAATACAAAAGAAATTCTAAGAAAACTAGATTTTCTAAATATTCGTTATTGAAAACCTGCATTCAGGGGCGGCACGGTGGCTCGGTGGGTGTCAATCTTAGGGTGTGTCCTCGCCGTGTCTGCGTGGGTTTACTCCGGGAACTCCGGTTTCCTCCCACAGACCAAAGACATGCGTGTTAGGTTAATTGGTGTCTCTAAAGTGGCCCTTGGTGTGTGACTGTGTGTGTGCCATACGATGCATTGGTTCCCCGTCTATGGCCGTTCCTGCCCTTGCACCCAGAGTTGCTGGGTGGGCACCGACTGGCCCTGTGTGGATTGTTTGTTGCTGTGCTTGCTTGTTCTGATGCAATACTTACTTACGGAGACACACATGCAAGCTGTAAAGGCGTTACGGTCACGGCTAGTGAAAAACAGAAGCAGCCGATATCAGCCCGATGAGAGGCTCGTTAGTGTGATTTGATGAATTAGTTGTGTGCGAGAGGGCCGTAGGTTGTGCTTTCTCTCCTCCTGCGAATGCCAGCGCTTGTCTAATCGAATGTTGTCTGTGACGAAGGGCTCAAATCGGGGCCTGGACGAAAGCAGTCTTGCGCAATTAAGTGCGTTGTTTGATTGCACGCAGCCTAACACTTATCAGAGTCGGAAAATGAGCTGATAAGCTAAACGAAGTACGGGCAGATGCTCTTAGCAGGAGTGACTCACAACGATACGATATCAGGAGCAGGTTTCAACCAGTGCCAGCTTTCCCACTCCGAGCACTTTAGCGCTTTTCCGATTGAATCACACCCACTTTAACACAGTAATGGGCTCGTTAATGAGCTTAATAATTGGTCGTGCAAAATAAAACGTGATAAGTGATGGGGCTCCAAGACCAGCATTGAGAAACACTGGTTTAAACAATTGTGGGTTAAGTGCCATGCTGAGGGACCTAGCAGGGGCAGGGCTGGGCATTACGGTTGGCAGCCCAGTATCTTAACCACTATGCTATCACAGCCTCATGATACTGCCCTGTTTTCGATACACTGACTAACGCACGTTTAGATTTTACATACTGATATTCTATGTATTTACTATTTCAAATGGGTCAAATCTTATCTCACTGTAGGGCCTCACAGAGTAGCTCAAACCCTCCTTCCACCTAGTGCTCTCTCTCTCTATCTCTCAAATGAAAACCAAATTACCGTTAAATATATGTTTTTTTTATTAATTGCATTAGCTAAACATATAGCCTTGAGCTACCAGTGCCATGTCTGTAGCATGGAGAAGCGTATCTGGATTTTACATAAAATGAAATGAAATACCCCCTATTTTTTGTGAGCAGTATACATGCATGTTCATTCGAGCTTTCGGAAATGCGCTCAGGCATTGTGGGAAATGCAGTGCCTGTAGTGACCTGTAGTTCTGCTCGGTAATCCAGGATAAAATTGACCTTTTAACCCCGTAACTATAGCCAGTATTAAGACAGTGGCATTTGAACTTTTTTTGACGCCCCTGGTTATAACTCGTATACGTTCTGTCGGATTGCCGGAACTGGATTAAGATGATTTAGAAAATGAAAAAAATGAATTAAAATGAGGGGACATTTCGACATGAATACGAAGCGGATCCAAGAACTGCCGGACAGCCTGATCCTGTCCATTACCCATCACCGTCAGTGTGTTTTGGCACTCTTGGGTGACCATACACCCTACTGAACAGGCAATGTGGGGGCACTCTGGTCCAGTTTGCCTTGCTTCTGCTGAATTCCAGAACTGAGTTTGCATCTCATTTGCATAATCCAACATCTTCCTTTGACTTTTTGAAAATCAAATCAAACGCTCCTTTTTCCTTTGCTTCGTATTCATTTTTGTGAGCAGTGTATTTTTTTATCAGCCAGTGACCCCACATATCGTTAAAAAAAAAAAAGACTTTCACTTTTTTAGAGGATGTGGTTTTTACCTCATAACCCGAAGTACATTCAGTGCAAGTGACTGATTTTCTCATTTCAGGGAAAGGGATCCATCGTAAGTTCGTTAGAAATGTGCGATGGACCACAACATGCGATGGACGTGCCAAACGCTGTGCTTCTTAGAAACAGCCATTCTGACATGCACATGATCGCTGACGTTTTTTTAAGCCCACTCCAGACTGACATAATGCAAAAAAAAACAGCCCATTGCTTCTGACTGGGGCTATATTTATCTTTCCAGAAGCATCTGGAATAGTCTCAAGTTAGCTAAATGTTTTGTTAGAAGCTAATCAGGAAAAACTGAGGAAGACTTTTCCTTGGAAATTCAGTGGCACCACACATGGTATGAAATATACTGAAAATACAAGAGGCTCTAATTCAGGTTCGGTAATAGAACTGTTCAAATCGATTCTACCCTACCGGCTAATCAAGTGAAAATGTGTTTTTATGCACCCGCTGTTACGCTTTATTACATAAATCTTGCCCATACCGGGTTGATACCCATTTCACCCTCAGATCTGCCTTAATTATTCATAACATAGACCCATCAAGGTGCTGGAAACAGTCCTGAAAGATCCATACTCATCATCAATCATCAACCGCATACAGCAGATTTATGAGCTGCACGTCCTTGATGCGACTCTTCAGTTCCACCGCCCCTCCCAAGGGGCTCAACTGGATTAAGATCTGGAGACTGTGGCTGCAGTTGGAGATGATTTGAGCTTGGTGCGTTACCCTGCTGGAGGTAGCTATCAAAAGATGGTACAAGGTGATCATAAAACCATGCACATGGCCAGAAAACAATACTCAGGTAGCCAGTTTGCCCGAAACAATATCCCACGACGGTCGATACAAGGTAGAATCCATGCGTTCATGTTGTTTACGCACAATTCTGAGCCAACCATACGAATGTGGCAGCAGAAATCAAGGCTCAAAGCAACGTTCTTCCAATCATCTGTCGTCCAGTTTTGGGATTTTTGGTGAGTCCGCACAAACTGTAGGCACGACTCTGGCGTGGTTTTTCACTGTTGTTGGGAGGTTCGTGGGCCATTATTCTGGAAAGGAAGAAGGAAACGCTGTGCTATTGTAAGTGGGACAATGTAACAAGTGACACTAAACCGTCTTTTCACTTCTGTTTTCGGAACGAAAGCTTGACATGAAGGTTTCTGATTGTTCCACACACAGCTGCAATTGAGGAACCTCATCGTCAATGGGCCGGCCAGGTTACGTTCCGCCCCAAACTCATGAGGTCGGACTTTTTATGTTTCCTGAATTGAATTGCTCGTTTTTAAGCACCCTTGCAGTATCAGCCGTAGCTAATTTGCACGAATATCTTTCGCTCTGAGACAGATTGTGGAGGAAATAAGATATCATACCAATAATTATAATCTGTATAGGTTTTTACAAACGGGTCAATTATGGGGAATGTTCATAATTGCCACGTTCCACATTCTGGTACATAGGTGTAGAAATAGAACAAACGCTGTTAGACGGTTTCACTTTGAAAGGCTGAGGACAGAGATCTCACTCTGCAAAACTCATTGCAGGGAAGCAGCACCACACCCCTGCCCCTGCACGCCCATCTCACATCCTGAGGTCAACCACTGAGGTTGCATTATATTTGATTTTGAAAAACAGTTGTTTGACAACATGCAGTAGAGACTAGGACTCCATTTACACCCCCAAACCAGCTCCAAATAAAAAAATTGGGACAGAGACAAGCTACATGTATGTCATTTAGCAGACGCCCCTTGTGCGGAGTTACAATTCATCCAGTCGTACAATCCAAACAATTGTGGGATAAGGGCCTTGCTCAGGGACCCAACTGTGGCAGAGGTGGGATTTGAGCCCTGGCCCTCCTGGTCAATAGTCCACTACCTTAACTGTTAGGCCATCACAGTCCCCCAATCGAGGGCTCGCAGTGAGGTAAATGATGTGATTTCAAACAGGTGATGTTAGCAGGGGACTGTAATCACGATTTGGTACAAAATCAGTCTCCAACAAAGTCAAGGCTGAGTTTGAGGAGCAAAGATGGGCAAAAGATCTCCAGTTTATCAACAAATGCGTGAGAAACGACTGAAATGTTGCTGAAGCGATCTTTCTTGCATATTTCTTACTCCACAGGGCGGAGTATCATTAAACGAATCTGGAATCTGAAGGAATATCAGTGCATAATGGGCAAACAAGGCTGAACTGAAGATCCTTGATCTCCAATCCCTCAGACGGCCCTGCATCAAGAACCGTCGTTCAACAAGAGTTGATAGAATTCATTAATCCAACCTTTATCAAGCTCTACAATACGCTTACATTCACAAACTCCACTTAAAACATTACTGTGTAAACAAGATGTTCTGTTAATCGTGTCCAGAAGCTGGGTCGAACACTCTGGGCTCGGAGGCATCCAGGATGGATCATCGTAAAGAGGAAATGTGTATCGTGATCAGAAAAATGAGTATCAGTATCAATCCTGTGTGCAAAAAAAAGCTGTCCAAGCATAAAATGGAGCAACGACACGACCTGAAACTCGCTTGGTGTCCTCAGTGCCAAAACCTTTTTAACACTGGCATAAAATTTGGGGGTTTTTGATGTGATTGCTTGTTTTTTTTTTTTTTTTGTTCATACTGCCCCAGCTTTTTCTCACTTCGAGCTATAACATTCAGTCGAGGAGTAACTACTCCTAGATCTGTTCATTACAAAAAGCGCAGATTGGTAGCTGTAACAATCGACAACAACTACAGTATTTTTTAAAACATTTATTTAAGCTATAGGACACGCCCAACTATAATGACAATGCTTGTATTTTTTCCACTTCACCCGGGTGTTTCGCGCTCAACTGTGTTCTGCCGGAATAATAATACACACCTCGTTGCCTTGCAGAAAGGCAATTATGTTAAATTAGATGCTCACTCAAATTTCAGGCTGTATTTCTTGCGTGACCTTTGTTTTTTCCTCATTTTCCCTCTCATTCATTATCTCCTATCGAACCTGCCCTGTTCCAGACCTCATATTACGTTACTCATAACGTTCCTCTGAATGGGCGCCATTGTGCGCAAACCTGTTCACACGTACCCAGTAAGAGCTCTGCCGCGACCAAGAATACGAAATAATGCTTAGGTTAACCTAAGCGAACCAAACCACAGATGGATGTCACTCCTTTTTTAATAGGGGGTTTGTTGGGTGACATGCAGTCACCTATAGAGAGCAGACCTTTGTACAGAGTGCAAAGAACATGCTGTGAAACTCATAAATGCCAAGAAGTAGGACCGTTTTTTTTTACTGCTAACTGAAAACTGTTTCTGTTTTTCTACTAAATAGACATCCTGGGCTTCACCTACTTCAGGTTCTCTGAAAGAAGGCGCCAAAACGAATTCGACTCCAGTGATCTCGGCAAACAGAACGAGGCAAAGGGACAGACCTCATTAGCTACTGGGAACGAGTGGTCAGGGTATGAGGCAAAGCAATGGCCCATATAGTGCAATATAGTGCTGACTTCTTCAATATTTCAATATAGTGGTCAAATGTCCCGTTCAAATTTCTAGGCTGAACTCCTCAGACTCTGCACAAACCTCATATGCAATCTCCACTGGAAGTCCGTTTCGAGAAACTGGTCGACCTTCGTAAACCGCCGTCTCACGCGGAACGTCGTTCGTACCACCCAAATTGGATTGGCGTCCATAGTTGAAAGTTGGCCCTTACATATTCAGCAAGGTCTGTGTGTTAAGCCTTAAACCAACAGGACACAGTTCATGGATTCTGGACGAGCCCTTACCCGTTACATTCTCGTGAGAGGCTACGGTCTAAAGGACAAGAATAGAAACAAGGTTGTAGGGTGGGTAAAAAACACACACACACACACACACACACACACAAGGTCAACAGTTGGTCAAACAAAGCTAGTATTCAATTAATCCATTAGTCATTTTAGCAGAGACCCTGACCCAGAGTGACTGACAACTGGATACAACCTTACATTCACAGGAATAGTGGCTTTAATGAAGGGCCAGAGCTGAGATTCAAACCCTGGAACTTCTGGTCCAGAGTCCAGCGCCTTAACTTCCAAACCAGAGGTAGCCAACACGGTGCCAGCTGTGACCATGTGAGATATTTTCTTCTAAAGACATGGCAGAAAAGCAACAGAAATCGTATCATTTTAACAATGACTGGGAAGAAGTACGAAAGCTTCCATGCTTAAATACCGACCCACAAACAGCAGTGATTTTTTTTTTACAGAGACCAGTGAAAAAGTCCACGTGCAGGATTGAATCCAGTGTGACGTGAATTTAAAGTGTTCATTTGTAAAAAAATAAAAATAAAATAAATAAACATATGAACAAAAATATAAGAGATGTAATAACTAACATTCTATAAATGCTGACAGATTGGGATTAACATAAATAAAGAATGTTGCCTGTTTAAATATATCTGTGCTTTTGTACCATGGTAAATAGTTGTTCATGTTGATCAGACAGACTCAAATATTTTTGTGCAAAGATTATGATTATGATTATTATGCAAGTTGAAGAGTGCAACTTTGTACATACAGAATGTTTGTAATAAACAAGTAGCTCTTAGTATTACTCTGTACTCTTAAAGTATGAATAAGAAGGCCGAGGAGAAAAAATGGGGAAACAATGGAAAAAGGTAACGAAGAAAGGTAGCAGTTATGAAGATGAACAAATGCAGAAAGAAAAAAAAAAAAAGAAATGCAAAAAGAAAGAAAGATGCAGAAAGAAAGAAAGTAAGAAAACAGAAAAAAGAAAGAAAGAAAGAAAGAAAAGAAAAAAGAAAAAAGAAAAAAAGAAAGAAATGCACAAAGAAAGAGAAAGAAAGAAAGAAAGCAAGAAAGAAAAAGAAAGAAAGACAGAAAGTAAGAAAGAAAGAAAGAAAGAAAGAAAAGAAAAAAGAAAGAAAGAAAGAAATACAAAAAGAAAGCGAAAGAAAGAAAAAAAGAAAGAAAGAAACAAAGAAAAAGAAAGAAAGACAGAGAGTAGGAAATACAGAAAGAAAGAAAGTAAAAAAAAGAAATGCAAAAAGAAAGAAGGAAAGAAAGAAAAATTTTAAAAAAATCAAGAAAGTAAGAAATGCAGAAAGAAAGTAAGAAAGAAAAAATGAAATAAATAAATAAAGAAAGAAATGCAAAAAGAAAGAAATGCAGAAAGAAAGAAAGTAAGAAAGAAAAAAATGAAATAAATAAATAAATACATAAATGCAAAAAGAAAGAAAGTCAGAAACATAGCAGGTATCAAAAGAGGCTATTAGAAAAAGAGTGAGGAATATTTTAAGATACTTAAAGCAAATGTGATTATTGAATACGTGTTTGAGAGAAAATGTACGTGAAATGTCAGTGTCCAGTAATTCTAAAAGTGGTTTAAATGATGAGTCCGGCCTCTAGAAGCCCTTTTAAAAAGTCTCTGTATGCATATTGAGTTGGTTCAAGTTAACCGTAGAAATGAATCTCTTATTTACGAAATCAATGAACAACATCCCCCAACGAACAGAGATCGGAGTAAAGCCTGCAGGCACGGAACAAATAAAAAGCCGATTCTTAGACTACTTGAGCCCTGTCTGGGGACCTGACCCACATCCAGAGTGCGCAAACACATCTAAAAGTGTCAATTATCTGCAAGTGGTTTTGCTCCTTGTGTTTAGAGACGACAAACCTTGACTTCACTGGGATTTGGTCACTCGTTGTGGGTAGATGTCCTTATTTGGTGCTAGCTCATGAGCTACTGCAATCAAACTTTGCTTCTCTGCTGAATAACGTGACTCGGCTTTAAGTTTTGTTATGTTCCTTAACTGCTACCCATTCCTGATCCAGACTCAACCCGGCACCCAGAGGACTCCAGCGTAAGAAGAGATCACGCAGAAAACGCCGCTGCCGCTGTAGCCTATAGATCTCGTTTTACTTTTTAACGCTGCATGCTGTGCTCCAAAAAAAGAGGAATAACCGTATGTGGTTATCAGACGGCTGCTAAAACAACGGTACGTCTAACGTAATGGTGGAATAATGGTTTGCACCCTACTGTAATTGCATTGCGTTTTTCCTTCTTCCTTTACTTATAGAAGCTATTTGAAGTGATCCACGTGCTTGCCCGTAAACCAAAGGAATGCGTCGTAGAAAACGGTCGAAGATCTCGGGGCGAAGCACAGTCACAGAATGAAAGGGATCGTCTTGTTACATTTCAGGTACACAGAGTTAACTCTAAAGGATCAGCTGCATGTGCTCATTTATTTTCTGCAATAGGATGTGGTGAACTTGTGCGTGGTTAAAGGGATCAGGGCAGCAACAGTTGCCAGTTCACATGATCTCAGTGCAAACACACACACACACACACGCGCGCGCACACACCCGCAAGCAAGCAATGATGGAAAATGGGAAGAGGGAGACATGGCAACTGGCCTTTCCCAGAAATGTAAACACTGGAGAGATGCTTTATAAGGACGACAGAGAGCAAAGAGAGAGCTAGCAATTCAAACACAGTGACTCCTGACCAAAGTCCTAATGCGCTTCCTCTCTGACGGGGTGTGTTTTGTGTCTGATTTTGAGAGTCATATGTGAACTGGAAGTCCCTCGGTCCCACCGGGCTAGTGCACGCTGTCCATAACACATCATAACAACAGTTGATTCCAAAACATTCGACGTGAAAGCGGATTAATGCCAAAAATGGAGACTAAAGCTTCCACTATCTAGTTCCAGTGAATTCAACTGCAACGCAACATTTCAGCCAAAACCCGAGAGGCTGGACCTGAGGGTAAAATCAGCACCAGAGGGATGGAAGAGTTCCTTTCTAGCTTAGGCTCGGGGCTCTGTCACATCCTGTACTCCTCATGGCAACGTCTTGAGCTTTCAGTGTTCGTCAAAAAAAGAGCCCAGGTTTGCACAGCCCACAGTCTAGCCACATGCTTTTGTAGATGAGGTCGATGACCTTCCGAAATAGGGCCCAGTAGTACAGTTTCGGCCGAAAGTCGGGAAGGATTAGGACCTTGCTAAAACACTAGGGGATCGTGGGGAAAGGTGGCCAAACGTTTTCGCACACCACATGTTTCCCAGCATGCTTCAAAATGTACTCATTAAGACTTGCCGAGATAAGTTAAAAACCAAACTCCATCAAAAGCAGATAGACGCACCGGACACTTTATTAGATACACCTTTTGAGTTCAGATCTGCCCAGTGTTTTCCTCAGATGCCAATGGCTTTTTATCTCCTAGACACAGAACACCAGGTGGAAAACAGCCTGGTAAATGTGTTTCGTGAAAAAGTTTTTTTCTTTTTTACCCAAGGCTGTTCACCTGTAATCCAAATGAAGTGCTTTTGTTTGGGGGAGAAACATGTACCATGTAACATGTGCCCAAACGTTTGCAGAGAAAGAGGCTGGCATTCAGAGACTAGAATGATTTTTCACCGTTTATGCACAGACACAGGATGGGAAGAAACAAGAGGCTAATTGGCTAATGCAATGAAGCTAAATCCTGGTGCCAGAGTATCTCAGCCTTATCATTTTATTTCCCTGTAGGGAAGGTCAGATTAATTTGGTGATTAGTTGAAAAAAGAGAGAGATCCAGACCTCTGATTATAAAACACTGTCTCTCTCTCTCTCACATGCACGCACACACACACACACACACACACACACACACACACACACACACACACACACACACACACACACACAC
>JAUZST010014080.1:0-10752 GCA_034779995.1 Parotocinclus haroldoi
ACCTGACCTAATGGTGCCATTAGATCTAAACCTGACCTAATGGTGTCAGTAGATCTGAACCTGACCTAATGGTGCCATTAGATCTAAACCTGACCTAATGGTGCCAGTAGATCTAAACCTGACCTAATGGTGCCATTAGATCTAAACCTGACCTAATGGTGTCAGTAGATCTGAACCTGACCTAATGGTGCCAGTAGATCTAAACCTGACCTAATGGTGTCAGTAGATCTGAACCTAACCTAATGGTGTCAGTAGATCTAAACCTGATGTAATGGTGTCAGTAGATCTGAACCTGACCTAATGGTGCCAGTAGATCTAAACCTGACCTAGTGGTGCCAGTAGATCTAAACCTGACCTAATGGTGTCAGTAGAACTAAACCTGACCTAATGGTGCCATTAGATCTAAACTTGATGTAATGGTGTCAGTAGATCTGAAACTGACCTAAAAGAGTCAGTAGATCTGAACCTGACCTAATGGTGTCAGTAGATCTGAACCTGACCTAGTGTTGTAAATAGACCTGAACCTTTTTGTCTTTGCAATGTCTGTTTTGTTCTGCAAAATGCCGTCTACAATTAAACTCACAATAACATAACATAACATAACATAACATATAACATAACATTATGATTTAGATATGCTAATAACACATAAAAAGTGCTGAATGTGCAATCTGCATATGTATTAGCTTAAAACTGCAGAGGTTGTTATTTTATGGTGATATTAGCAGTGTGAAAACTAACAGCATTTCTGAGTTGTTCAAGAGGCTTAGAAATTGCAGCAAACTGAACTTTGTTAAATCTGTATTTATTGAATATGTCATCCAACACTCAAATAGTTTGTGGACATGCTGGAATTATACTGATATTTTCTGTTACATTTGTGGTTGTTTTACAACACCCAAACAAAGAACAAATATATCTGAATTTGTATGAAAAACTTATCATGCATCTTTTGAGCCTAAACTGGGTGACCAGGACAAAACCATGTTGATGACTGTTACGTCTGCATAGTAATTATTACAGACATGAACACACCAAATCCAGAACCCAAATCTCCCAAAGTCCGTGTACCTATGTTTAGTACTTTGGAAAGTTCATACAAGGATGAATCCTGTCATTCAAGTTATTTGACTTTGAAGATTTCGTGGCCCCATCTTGATCTCCCAAATTTGCAGTTACTGGGTTCAAGGCTAAAAGAAAATAGCCTGTTGGCTCTCGCTACCACATTAATTTATCATAACAAAGTGAAAAACTTTCTGAAATATTTCCATATTGATGAGGAGCTTGTACACTACAAACGTCTAAGGACTTACTGAGTCAATTGGATGTGATAGTTATGTAGTTGATAAATAGAGGCTTTTTACTGAAACTTCAGAGAGAATGTCTATGGCTGTGGTAGCCTAGCGGTTAAGGTATTAGTACTTGATTCTGGACCAGAAAGTCCAGAGTTCAAATTCCACCTCTGCCAAGCTATCCCAGTTGAGCCCTTGAGCAAGACCCTTAACCCACAATTGCTTGGATTGTAAGTCAATCTGGATAAGGGCGTCTGCTAAATGCTGTAAATGTAAATGTCTAAAGTCCGTGTTACTTTACAATGGCCTAATAACTTAATAAATTATGTTCCATTCCTATTGCTCACTCTGTAAATTTGAAATAAACTTATATTTCTTTCACATTTACCGAGTGAGCAATACTAATTGAAGGTGACCTGAAAGTTGTATTGATGGTTCTAGGACAAGAAATTGGTTACAAAAAATTTCCTTGCTACTTCTGCCTTTCAGATAACCAAGCAAAGGCAGAACATTATACAAGAAAAGAATGGCCCGCTAGAGAGAAATTTGAAATCAGTGAAAAGAATATTAAGAATGAACTTTTTAATTATAAGGAAGTGCTGTTCCCACCATTGCATAAAAAAATGGGACTCAAGAAAAAGTTTTTAAAGGTTTTCGATCAAGATGGTGAGTCCTTCAAATACCTGTGTACCAACTTTTCGCATGAGAATGTGAAAGCTGGCATATTTGATGGTTGGCTTTTAATCAAAGACAGAAAAGTCCTCAATAACATGAAAACCATAGAAAAAGATTCTTGGCATGTTTTTTTCTGCCGTTTCCAGACTTTCTCATGAACTTTAGTTAACAATTTGTTGATTGACTAGAATGACTAGAAGCAAACATGAGTGTGAAACTGTGAGTGTCAAATTACTTCCCCTTAAATTTTGGAGCTATGAGTAAAGAACAAGGACAAGGCTTCAAGGAGATAAAGTTCATGGAACATAACTATCAAGGTAGATGGAAAACAAACACGATAACGGACCACTGCTGGTGTTTATATCATAACCATTTCAGAGCACACAAGAAGCATAAAAAAATTCTCTTTTTTAGAGAATTGTAAATTAAAATTTACACTTTTTTGCATTGAAACAAACATATTACATGCTATGGGTATTTCAGAACGTATTATTACCCTTGATAATCAATTTTATAATCTTGAATCAAACTGTTCTCAATTGTTAAAAACAGACATATCACATTTCTTACTATTTTCAAGACGCTCCTTTTATTTGGTAAAAAGCAAACATAATTAGCAGGTTTGCCTAAATTACAGATATTAAGGAAAGAAAATAATTGTACATTGTAAACTACGTTTAAATTTTGTCTGGGGGTAAGAAAAATACCAGAAAAAAATCCACCTACATTATTTAATAATTCTTCCACGTAAGGCTTAAATGGTAGAAATTTAGTTTAGGTTATTTTTTAAATCTTGCACTTTTTGGCATTTCTATGTTTTATGTTGTAAAGCAAGGACAGACAACTTGGCAGGCATAGTTTTTGCAGCATGATTTTGTCCAGCATTTACATGTTCTTAACTCCCCAGTAATAACTGATCTAATAATGAGCAATATGTAAAGATTTATGGCTGGTCTATACACTTTAGCACACAGGTCTAGGTATACTGTGTGACAAGGTTTAATTAAGACATGCATAGCGGAACTAATAAATATAAAGCACAAAGCAGAAATTAAGCTTTTGATGCATTTTAGAGATTTAGCTAAGCTAAGTTTGGTCTGTGCGTGTCTGTGTGTATGTGAGTGTGTGAGCTGAATTAGGTCCTCAATTTACTGAAAAGCAAGCCACTTGAATGATAAGACAGTGCTGTCAATTGGTGCCCCATTCTTGTCTTGCCTGAGCAGATTGTCTAATCGTTTGCATTTAGCGTTCAACATTAATGAGTTTTAATGGATTTGAAGAGGTCTTCAGCAAGAGGGTCTTGTTTAAGAAACTGTCCAGCTGGCAGTTTTTTTAGACTGGAACATGTTTACCCCTACAGCTTCTTTATTACTCTCTCATTCTTGCACGCTGGCTCATATGATTAAGTGATGAGATTTCATACCTCGCTGACCTCGGGCATATTTTACAAGTTCATCAATCATACCCCTTCACCCCTTAAATGGAGCAGATGCTTTTGGGGTGCACTAGTTTTGTGGCCTCATTTCGACACAGCCCTAGTGCCTTTGTCCCCTTCATAGATCTTAGTCAGCAAACAGTGGGAGAACGAGTGAGAAAAATGAGACCCAGCACAAATCACAAAAGAGCGAAGCACAAGAATGAAATGAACGAGAGTTGTGTAGCTGAACAGTCAGGTCATGGGGGATCATTGATCTGCTGAGAGTGCAGACTGTGTTGAATTATAAGAGCAGAGACTCAGAGCTTCTAACATTCACTAGTCCCATCCAGTGCATCCAGAGGCGTTGTATGCACCTACATAACCATTACATTTTAAGAGGGAATATGATTAGCTTGTGCTGAGAGGCAGTTCTGTGGTGTATGTCTATGAAGCAGCTAATCTTTTCATCCAGCATTGATTGAAGAATGAATTAAATTCCCCTCAGAGCTGTGATTTCACAGCCTTTTATAGGACACCGAGCTGCTGAGTTGTGTGAAATGCGTGTAAAATCAATAGAAATTTTCTTTTGAGTTTGCAGTATGACAACTAAGCAATAAATTGGTTATTAAAAGATTTGCAGTGTAATTTTGAATGCATCACTGTTCTTAAACTGGGAGATCAAGACACAATTACGTTATTACTTTACCTTTATTATACTCACTAAAGATGTTTCCGTAATTGGTACCTTGCTGATGATAGTGGAAGAGTTCTCTAAAATTTTCAGCCGAGCTGTTCAGCAAGGGTTTATGCTCTGGTGAATCGCAAGCCCAAAGCATTGGATTTAAATAATTTTTATACTCATGCTTTGTGGAAAATGTCAGTCATAACATTAAATTGCAATGGTAAGTGAATAACATTGACTGTGCAATGCTTTGTGTAGTGTTCTTATGCTACGAATCATGATAGAAACGAGAAACATGATAAAGAGTTCAAGGTGTTGACTTCTGATCGAGCATCTTTGGAATTAGCTAGACAAACAAATCTGATTCATGGAGGCCTCACCTTGCAGCTTACAGGACTTAAAATATTTTCTGCTAATATCTTGGTGGAAGCTACCACAGGACACCTTCGTAGCGTCCATAGGTGCTCTTACACTGGACAAATTTTTTCATAGAGTCCTCCTTACAATCCGAATGATTGTAGTAGGTAGAGTGCCATATATATGTTTATGGACATTTTTAACTTCAGGACAGACCTTTGTTTCAGCTGATAGGAACCCTGATGATTTGTGTTTGTGATGATTGTTCCAGATATAGTGAGGCAAGTGTATAGTGATTGGTCCAGGGTCAAGTGTCTGAGCTGAGCTGAGCCTCCATGTTTAAGTATACTTGTATACTGGTAGTCATATAGGGAACACATCATCAGTGAAGTCCAGGATTTATTGAGACTATATGTGACATAGGGGATGCATCACCATTTTGAGTCTTCTGAGTATAACTCATGTGGCTTATGTCACTTCATATGTAAGTCATTATACGGTTTTGAATCAAATGTTTACTATTCACTAAAAAATAGGGGATATTTCAAAATTAATATGAAGCGATTAATAGTAGCATTTGATTTTATTTCATTAAAGAAGATCAGAAAAGCAAATGAAAAATCAATTATGGTGATTGAGCAGCATTGAGTGGCATATTCACAGGGATGAACAGAAGCATGTCAAACTGGACAAGAGTGCAAACTGAACACACGTTGTACAGTACACACACTGTTTAGTAGGGTGTATGGCCACCCAAGACTGCCAAAACACACTGACAGCGATGGGGCATGGACAGAGCATAGTCCAGCAGTTCTTGTGGGATCCTCTTTATATTCATTTTGAAATATCCCCTATTTTTTGAAAGTAGTTTATATTATACTCTCATCTATTTGTGTGATATATTGTACAAATTACCAATACAAAAAACAATACTGCAAAATTAGCATAGAATGTGCACAAAAAAATCAAGGTACATAACTATTTAAACAGTACAATTTTTCTGCAAGGGATAATAAAAGTCGACACCCATGTCCATTTCCATTATGGCAATAGTCCATCTTGGGAAAAAAAAAGGTTGTACATTTGAGCACTTTGGTATTCCCCTTAATGTATTGTCCCCGGATGCAGCAAGGATGACGTATTGATTTGATCAATCAATAAAGTAAAGGGCATAAGTGCTGTTCACTACTATAATGGCGGCACTTAAGAAGGGTCGACCATCTTTCTTACATCACCCACCCCAGAGAGACAGAAAGAGGAAAAGGAGGCTGGATTTAGGTTTGAGATGATGTTGACTGAGAGCAAGACAGGGAGAGAGAGTCATTGCATGTAAAGTGGTATTAGGGCTGAGTCTGCTGTCTGTCTGCCTTGCCTCCTCTTTTGTGTTTTAATGATTAATGTGTAGCCAAGCAGGGGGTCTGATCCTTTATTAGGCCTCCCACTTTTTCACACTCCATCCCTCATTTATCTATTTACTTTAACCAATAAGTCATTAGCCTAGCCTTTATTTAACATCTATCTACATGCTTAAAACAATGGCTACATACACAGGCAGTAATTACTATTATGTGCTCAGAATATCAGGTACTATGAAATGGTAGTTAATGAGGACCGTGTCTGAATCCCAGGCAGAGTTTGCAACTTGAAGGTTGGATGGTATAGTTATGTAACCTTGCAATGAAGTGGTGCCATGTCTTGGTTGTACATCTTCCTGCATCTATTGATTTCTCTGAGCCCCCTGCAGCCCTTACCAGAATAAGCAGGGTTAATCAGGATGCATTTCTTGTTTACGTCTTGTCTATAATATTGTTTTGTCATACTGCCATTACATGTTCTTTGAACTTCCCACAGCTCGCTAATGGAAGGTGCTATTTTCCCACACATTCATGAGCTCATAACCAAAGCTTAAATAAACCTTAACCTTTTGATCTGATATTGTAAGAAAGTCCTGATGTGGTGTGACAATTGGCTTTTGAAAAAGAAACAACAGTCAAGAGCTTATAGATGATAGGCATGCTTGAAGTTTGTCAGTACTCACTGGTGTGCAGTTGTGTTTTGCTCTTTTAAGTGCTTTCATTTATATTTGTGTTTTAGCGCAAGCATTTCAAATTTAAAGCAATAGTCTAATGTATTTTTAAACTCATATTAGTTGTTTTTATCTATGAATTCTTCCTTAGCTTGCTTTTTACCACATCATGCGTAGGAGAAACATCTACCTCCATTCAAGTAAAGGAGAAAGAGAGGAGAGCGCAGTGTACTTTGGATGATGGTAAATAAAAGAAAAAGAGGAAGCTTGTTGAATCTTTAGCCTTAATCAGGTATTTAAAAGATCTCTGTTTTCGTATCCCTGGTGTCCTGATTTGCTATAGGTCTCATATTTTAAGCAGGTCTTTGTACATGGATGCTGGGTGTTGACCTTCTTGATGAGCACGTACCACAGGGAGGATGCTGAAACAGTCTTCCTGAGTGTCTTCCCCAGGCAAACACAAACACACACGGAACACACACCCTGGCTAAAGAGCAACGAGGTGAAACCTCTATGCACTGGGATGGGATGGGGGTTGTATCGAGCCATTTTAAGTGCGGTTTCATGGGCCTCCAATTCAGCCTTAAGTGCTTTGCATGATCCTCCGGGATTATGGCTACAACTCTTCACTGCCCCTAAGCAGATTTGCGGGAACAGCCAGGGATGGCAATGAACTCGGATTGCACAGGTTAAGGCCCAGAGTCTTGAGGTTAAGTATGCTATGAGTGATTGGAGATCTTAATAGTGTGTGTCTGCTGCACTATCGATTAACGCCATGGATTATGTATGCCTTTTTCCATTTGTATCCACACAAACGTTGACTTACATTACGATGATGGATATTTGTGAACCCAGACTTCTGCTCAGTTGCCGTTATGTTGCACCTCTCTTGCATTATAAATGATGAAACGTGTGTCCTCATCCTTAATGCTTATGTGTGATGGAGAGCATATTAGAAGCTTGCACTAAACTAATTATATATTTGAGAATTCCTATTAGATTAAGTTTTTCACAACAAGAGATCAAACGTTTAAAAAAGAACATTATGTAAATTGGAATCCTGTACTTAATTCTGAGGGAATAAATGTTCTTGACTTATTCTTGACTCGGGCTTCACCTAGTGTTTACTGGTTTCCAGCATTAAATAAACAACATTAACTACACCACGCTGCAATTCATTTAAAGTTTCACACTGTTAGTTAAAGGTTTGCTGCTGGGAACGATATTTTTTTAATAGGATGCAATGCTTCAGTGCTCAGCATCATTTAAAACTTTCACAAACTGCTCTAATCCACGCACACCATAAGAGAGTGGGTGTGCATTCTTAGGTACTTTAGTTGGATGACTTAATGGTTTATCCTGAGAAAGATGAAAGACTAAAACACTTATGGCTCAAAGCAAGCACAGAGGGTATTGCAAACGAGAAAAGCAAAGGCAGACAGAGTTTCTCATTTAGGACTTGATTTGGACTGCAGCAGAATATTAGTCATTGCACACTTATGTTAGGTGTTAGCGCGAGATGACTTGCATAAAGAATGTAGTTTAGAAAATTATTTCAAATTATTTAACTTAGTTGGATAAGGTCCAGTGGTTTTAACACCAAACAAATAGTGGGCAACTTTATTTCATGTTAGCTACCATGGATCTTTATGGAATTTCTAACACCAATTACAAAAGAACAGAGAATGCATCATATAACAGTTTAAGACAGTTTAAGTTTAGCACCAACTCTTGCCAATGTAATGACTATTAGTAATGGATCTTACTAATTTAACACCTCTTTTAACTTAAATGTTAATAACATGTTTGTCTTGTAACAGTGCATAATTTAATAGCACTTTGAAATGTATATTGTTAGAAGGTACTTCAGTCTAAAGAAAAAGTCTATAGTTTTAAGCATTTAATTTTGCTATTAAATTGAACCTACTTCAATTAAAGGGTTTTGTTATTGCAGGCTTGCCTTATTTATGCTACATCTCTGACTACATTGGATTAAACATTAGTTTCAATTTCATATACTCAAGTGGCATTTGGAGTGCTTTTTCTAGATCAGCCAT
The DNA here is from genome assembly GCA_034779995.1 of Parotocinclus haroldoi. Taxonomy (NCBI): domain Eukaryota; kingdom Metazoa; phylum Chordata; class Actinopteri; order Siluriformes; family Loricariidae; genus Parotocinclus; species Parotocinclus haroldoi. Next base: position 8,507 of record JAUZST010014080.1, read on the forward strand.
AAACAACCATCCATTGTGGCAGGTGCAGAAATGGGGGCCACATCTTATTCAGACTTCTTTAGACGCTTACCTAGCCTGTGATTTGTGTAGTTGCCCCATGGGTGAGATCTCTGCGCCATTCACAAAGTGAAGCCGAGCTTGATCAGGCACAAAGGCCCAGTGGGTGTGCAGTGAAGCTTTGCAGAAAGTCTATGAAAAAAACAGTTCTGGTTTGCTTGTTTATTTAACACTACCGAGATAAATGTGACTGACACACATGCATGGACAAACACACATATGGTCAAAGAGTGGGGTCTTTGCCTGCGGGCTTCAGTCACGATCCGGCCCAGATGCGTACCCCCACTGTGGTGCTTATTGAGCACTGTGAAACAAAGGTCAGAGTTCAAGGTCAATAGAAAGGAGCAATGATTAAGCTGATGTTCCCGCAGGCCACAGCGTGGAGCATCATGCAAGCGAGTGATAAGGTTATACATGTAGGGTCTCATGCTAATATTTTAATATATAATAAAGCCATCACTGCTGGCCATTGTAGGGGTATTATATGATTGATGCTTCAGCTGAGGGCTCATTTTATCATCTTAACTTTTGAGAAGTAAAATAAGTAATCATTTTATTCAAATTATGCCAAGATAATGTATATATATATTTTTTAAAAAGGCTTAATTATACGATTACAACTAAGCTAGATTATGAATTTAAGATACGATCAAAATAATCTTATGGACTTGCGAATGCTAGTAAACAGCTAGTAAAAGATTCACTAAAATATATAAACATTATTATACGTGTATATATTACGATAGATAATGTGAACTTAGCACAAACTAGAGTTACATTCAAATAGTTTGCTACAGAAATCATTGGCTGTAATGATTGTAAAGTTAGGGAAAATAATAATTTGTTCAAAATGATGCAAAGGCTTTGACATGAACAAAAACAATACTTTATGTTTTATATGTTTTTATATACTTTATGTTTTAAGTTATTATAAAAACACAAATTGATTTTAATGAATTTATCACTTTTTTGTTTTATTGGAGCAGAGATATTTTGAAGTATGGGTTGGGGACAATTATTATGTTTAAAACACTGGAAAATGGAATTCATAATGAATTGGTGCACATGTTTTTTTATTGAAACAATAAATGATGTTTAAATATCTAAGCAAATTATTTTGTAAAAATAAATAAAAATACTCTTTCTACGACGAATTTATTATCTATGGACATAAAATGTCCCCTAATTGAAGAACTGCAAAAATTGCCATCAAACGAGTATGTGGGCCAATACAATCTCATTATTGATTACACATTATGCAAAGAAATCTTTGTAATTTGTGTTGCTATCAGAAAAAATATATATAAATTGCCAGACTTTCTTAGATATATCTACAGTATATATAGCTAAGGCTGTTTTCATTTATCAAGAGTGTGTCTGACATATCGTGAAATGTCAATGTATCTGTGGCTAATGAACCTAAGAAAGCCAGAGAGAGTCTGTTCACACTCTCTCTCTGAAACACAACACATACTCTGTTAAATTGAAATGACCCCCTGGGGTCAGAGTAGTGACCATGGCAATTAAAACTGTCACTAACCAGAGGGAGGGAGGTTGAATTTGGAGTGCGAGAGTGTGTGTGTCTGCATAAAATATTAATATCAAACCAAACTATTGTATATACTGTATATACATGTGTACTTTTTAAGTTACATTGTTTTATAGGCATATAGGTATTATACTAGGCCATCACCACAATGAGTTTGATTTCAGGCTAGGTCATTACATACACTCTTCATAGACTCTGTGTGAAGGAGGGAAGTAACATTGATGCCTGCTGGGAGTACGATGGACTGGTGTCCAGTCCAGTGTTTATCAGGGATAGAAAAAGTAAAAAGACAAAATATCTATTACTAAAGATACATGAAGACAGATAGAGAGAGAATGATTTTGTGTGTGTGTGTGTGTGTGTCTGTGTGTCTGTGTGTTTGTGTGTATCTAGGCCACCCAAGGAGGATGGGTCCCTTTTTGAGTTTTGGTCTTCCCAAGGTTTCTTTCTTCTACTTTTAGGAGTTTTTCCTTGCCACAGTCGCTCTAGGCTTGCTCACTTTGGGACTGACCTTTTAAGATAATGTAATATCATAAGGCTGCTTTGAGACAAAGTGACTTTGACTTTGAGTGTGTGTGGGCGTGTGTGTGTGTGTGTGTGTGTGTGTGTGTGTGTGTGTGTGTGTGTGTGTGTGTGTGTT
>JAUZST010014081.1:0-10752 GCA_034779995.1 Parotocinclus haroldoi
CCTAATGCTGTAAATAAAAGTTTATTGACCTGTTTAAATTGATCTATCTATACTCATGCTATACTGTCTGTCTCATTCCAGAAAACCACAGCACTTTTAAGTCTTATTTATTTTAATCTATTATTATTTAATTATTGTAAGCACTTTTTTTCTGTTATTCAATGCTATATTTCCGATTAAAGACATGGAAAATATTTTTTAAATAACCAATTCATTGATTAATCGCAAAAATTATTGACCGATTAATCGATCATTAAAATAATTGATAGTTGCAGCCCTAGTTGGCATCCATGCATTTTTTAACAAGACAATGTAAAACAACCATCAGATGACTTTAGCACTGATATTTAAAAATCCCTACCAATCTTTCTTTGAGGAACATTTCAATTCAATCATTTTCTCATGCATTTGTTGAAGCTAGTGATTCTTTGCAAATATCAAAAGTCCCAGCCTTCTGTGGATACTGCTTTTGTAACAAATCATGATTATAATGTCCTTTGGGCATCGTACCTGTTTAAAATCAAAATTTGTAATGGCTGCATGGATGCGACAACCAAAATCACTTATGAATTTATGTCACCAACCATAGCTGCTTCTGTCCTTCACTTGGACTTTCCAGCTCTCCTCGCCTGCAGCATCAGTCTCTCTTTCCGCATGCAGCTCAGCATGGATACGTGACACTGTTGTTGAATGCAGGGTGACATCACATAGCTCCGTTGATCTGCCCAAGCGAAACACTGACTGAACAAGAGCTGGACGGAAAGTGTACAGGTCACGGGCGGAGTCTAAAACACCAATGTGGTCATTTACATTACTTGATGAACCAATCCTCAAGAGTTGAAAACACAGCTGTGCTGCAGGGAACATGGTGGCACTCCTCAAAGCAAAAAGTCAAGCACCCGCACACACTCAGCAAGAACTGACTGCAAAACTATGACCCTCCATGGCACATTGTCTTGATGTGTGAAATTCTTGGTGCGAACGAGGAGCGCCTCACATAAAACAAATGACAAGATTTGTTTATTAGAGGATGAACTAGCCTGAAACTCTTATGTAGGGTGATGTCACACCGAAACAGTCTTCATCCTGGAACTAGAAGAGAAAACATACAAATTACGGCTAGATAAACACTTGTAGGAGTTAATTTGATTCTTATCGATACAAGTTAAATCATTCACTTTATTATCCTCTTGATCCTGGACAGAACAAGTTCCAAACTGGCAGTACATTGCACAAGGCAGGAACAACCCAAGACAGGGTACCAATTCATCGCAGAGTGCAGATGCACACTTACATGCACATGCATCCACTAGAGGCACTTCAGAGACACCAATTAACCTATCACAAAACTGGACTACCCAGAGTAATTCCATGTAAACATGGGGAGGATAACAGAAAGGACCTCTCCACTTGAGAACTGACCCAGGGCCCTCTCGCTGTCAGACGACAATGCAACTCACTGAGCCACCATACTACCCTCAATAAAAGTTACTAAATAATATTTACCCCAAATGATGTGATAAATATGTATACCATATAATACCATAGTAATTATAAAAATGAAACTAAACAGTAGCATGGTCACGCATTACACAGGGCTCCAACACAACGTCAGCAACTGAAAACACAAACATTTAGTATTTCTTAGTCCCATTTTTGCAGAGCAGAACACAGGGCCGCTTCACAAAAATTGTGTGCTGGTTATGGATGACTTTTCACGAATGTTACTGAGAAACTGGCCCTCTTCAAAATCTTGGAAATCTAATAAGTGATCCAAGGGGGGCACGAGATATTGTACACTGCTGGATACCAAGCAAATCGCTTTCTGTTAAGCTGTGTAAAAGGTATTCTGCACGTCGTTCTTTGTCATACAAACTACGTAAACATTAACTTCATCAAATTGTTACAATAAACTACTTCCTGTATTTTATGCTAAAGCGAGACCTCGGATCTACTGTAAATAAGAAATGCTAACAGTAATGTGCACGACACGGGATTACGTAGAGAACTCACTACGGTTCAGCTTAGCTGGCTACAGGTTCCAAACAGTCTTATTTCTGCAGCACCCGTGCTTATCGGGTCTGTAAGCTAGCTATCTAAGCACAAACGTCACTGTTCAGTCAGCAGAAAGCCTCACTAAAACTCTAATGTACGTTACGATATAAAGCATCGACAAAGTATTATAAAAAATGCCGTAAAGACTTTAGGTTTGCTAGTTTTACCACCGCGGACAAAACAGGAAATGCCGAGAAGAGCGCTGTATATCTGTTAGCTCGACTGCTATCTATAAGCGGACAGCAAACGTACACCAAACAACTGCAAATTAAACGCTTACGCTGGTGCAAACTCCTGTTTTAACTGAGCATCATAACAGCGAAACAACTTATAAAACGCAACATACCACGAATATTAGCGCACGTGATTGCAGAGGTAAACATAACGCCTTTAATTTTGCTCTCGTTGTTGATTTTCGCGTTCCTTCCACAGGAAGTGCTTTGAAATTTGGCGCGCCTATTTAGGTTTCCTTGCGCGATATTGAACGCCACTTCCGGTTGCTTTGTAGGCAGTGAGGGAAGCTTACATGTCAAGTCATGGGGTGTGTGGAGGTGCGTGATAAAAGGAAAATGGTGTCTTAAAACTTAAAGCTTCTGGTGCTTAGGTTGAACTACTCAAGCAGACACAAACAACACCCACGTTATATGTATACACTGCTCACAAAAATTAATATAGCGATAAAAAATAAGCATTTTAAGAAATAAGCATATTTTTTATTGAACAAGAATATCAGAAAATCAAACGACAATTCAAAGAATGTTGTTCGGTTATGCAAATGAGATGCCAAAACAACTTTTATTTATAATTGGTGAAAATATAAAATCCTTAAAGTGGACTATTTGAATGCATTCTGCAGTTTCCCTCTGGAACACGATTTGCCTGAATGCAAAGCTAGGGCAGACAATTAATGAGTCCTGATCTGAAGTGAATGGTGAATGAGGAACTCAGGAGAATCCGCATTTCGTGCAAGAAAGGTACTCCTTCAGTGGTGGTGGAATCATAGTTTATGCTGTCATAAGCATTGGTGGGTTTTCCAAGCTCCACGTCATCAGAAATGCTTTAGGAGGCAGGAATCACATTCTCCAGACCTGAATCCCATTGAACATGCTTGGGATGTACTGGGAAGACGTCTGGCGAACTGTACAACACTTCTTGAGCTGGAAGTTGCCCTTGAGCAAGAGTGGCAGAGGATATCACAACAACTGCTGTACAATCTGATCCTGTCCATTTTCAATCGCTGTCAGTGGGTTTTGGCAGTCTTGAGTGACCATACAACGTACTGAACAATGTGTGGCACTCTCGTCCAGGTTGGCATGATTCTGTTCACCCCCATGAATATGTAAGTTGTTACTCCATCACACCAATTGAGTTCAACTTTCTTTGACTTTATTTTAATTCTTTGACATTTGCTTTCTGACTATGTTTTTAATTATGTAAAAGCATGCTTACTTTTTAATCACTTCATATTCGTTTTAAATTAGAAAGTGGATCATGCAGCAAGATAATTACCCTAAGCACACAAGACCAAAAAATGGTTAAAGAAGAGTAAAGTTAATGTTTGGAATGGCCAAGTCAAAGTCCTGACCTTAATCCCATCGAAATGTTGTGGAAGGACCTGAGGCGAGCAGGTACTGTTAATGGGAAACCCACTATCATCGCAGAGTTGAAGCTGTTATGTACAGAGGAATCATCCTTACCCCATGAGGTGAGATCTCGCATGGAGCTCCTGACCCAGGAAGATTGACAGTCATCTTGTGTTTCTTCCATCTTCTAATAATTGCAGAGTTGTTGCCTTCTCACTAAGCTGGTTGCTTATTGATGGGACAACCCATAGCTGTAATCATACTTTAGATCTAATATTAGCGTTTTTTAATCAATATACAGTTGTGCACATAAGTTTACATACCCTGGCAGAATTTGTGATTTTTTGGCCGTTGTAAGAGAATATTAATGAAAATACACAAACCTGTTCTTTTATTCATAATTAGTGATTTAGTGAAGCCAAATGTTTATTAGCAAACAATTGTGTTTGCCCTTTTTAAATCATAAGGTCACATACAAGATCAAAGGTTTACATACCCTGAAAGTTTTGGCATTATAACATGCACACAAATTGACACACGCAGGTTTAAATGACAATTAAATTAACCTAATTTTAAAAATTTTTAAATTAACCTAAATTAATCCTCACCTGTGATCTATTTGCTTGTAATTTGTATGTGTATTAAAAAGTAAGTTTATGGGCTCCTGACAGACCCCTGGATGTTTCATCCAGTGTTGCCACTGACATTGTTATATTGAGCCACGGGGAAAGCAAAATAATTATTAAATGATGTGATACTTAATAAAACAGGAAAAGATCCAAGGAATTAAGAATGCCAATTAGCAGTTTTCAAATTCTAATTAAGAAGTGGAAATGAGGGATTCTGTTGAAACCAAGAAAAAGTCAGGTAGACCAACAAATATTTCAGCAACAACTGCCAGGAAAATTGTTTGGGATGCAAAGAAAAACCCACAAACAACGGGACTTTCAAAATGCACAACGCACTTGAAAAAAATGGGTTGCAAGTCGCCAGACAAAGGCCATTACTACGCCAGTGCCACAAAGCTGCCAGCCAATATGCCAGACAGCACAGAGACAAACCTCAATATTTCTGGAAGAAAATTATTTGGAGTGATTGGACCAAAATAATTTTTTTAAAACATAAACTTTATTTTTGCAGAGAAGGCCTATGATGAAAAGTACACCATCCCTAATGTGAAACACAGAGGTGGGTTGGTGATATTTTGGGGATGTGTGAGCTACACCGGCACAGGGAACTTGGTCAATATTGATATTGGTCAGAATTTTATCAGAAAATACTAGAGGACTTTTTGTAGGCCAGGAAGCCACACATGGGACGCACTTGAATGTTCCAACATGACAATGATCCAAAACACAAGGCCAAGTCGACCTGTCATTAGCTACAGCAGAACAAAGTGAAGGTTCAATATCATTAAGCCATTTTGGGGAGATCTCAAACGTGCAGGTTATGCAAGAAGGCCCAAGAATTTACAGGAACTGGAGGCATTTTGCCAAGTAAAATGGGCAGCTTTACCATCTGAGAAAATGAAGGGTCTCATCCACAACTACCACAAAAGACTTCAAGCTGTCATTGATGTTAAAGGAGGCAAATAACTTATTTAAGTATAAATAACTTGGGTATTTAAACTTTTGATCAGGATGATTTGGGTACTTTCTGCTATCATTGTGATTTCAAAATGTCAAACAATTGTTCAATAATAAATGGTTTCATCCAACCACTAACCATAAATAACAGAATAGATTTTGTATTATCATTCATATTCTATGAAAAATTAAAAATTCTGCCAGGGTATGTAAACGTATGAGCACAACTGTAGATGTTTTGCCACAAAGTGATTTGATTTCTGATCACTATTTCTTAGTTTTTGAGCTATATGTATCAAATCATATTCACCTACTCCCTTGTTATCACACTAAGTACACCACTATAGCATGGCAGAGTATAAACAGGCCCTTACCAAAGCTAAATCTGTGTATTTATCCTCAATCATAGAAAAAAATAAGAATAATATTAGATTTTTATTTAATACAGTCTCCAAATTAACTAAAAACATCACAGAAATCGACTCTGAAGTTCAGCGTAATTTTAACAATAATGACTTCATGACTTTCTTTAACGGTAAGATAGAAAACTAAGGCAAAAGACTCAATGCTCATCAACTCACCCATCTATTCAGCAACCTTCCAGATGCAGCACTAGTGTAGATTTCTGTTTAATTACCTCTAAGTCAAGACTAGAATCTTTTAACCCAATCACTAATACTGAACTTCCCTCACTGATCAGCCCATAGGCAACATGCTTATTAGATCCAATCTCTACATATTTACTCAAAATAATTAATACCTAGTACTATAGAACCATTACTTATTATCATAAACTCATCCATTACCTGTGGTTATGTGCCAAAATCCTTTAAATGCGCTGTAATAAAACTCCTGATTAAAAAAGCCAATCTTGACCCTTGTGTTCTGTCTAATCTCAAATCAACATTTCCTCTCAAAAATGTTAGAAAAAGCTGTCCATCAGCTGCTATGTAGTTACCTCCAAAGTAACAGTATTTATGAAACATTTCAGTCAGGATTCAGGCCTCATCATAGTACTGAAACAGCATTAATAAGGGTACTTAATGATCTATACACGTCTAAGGACGTGTTTCTTTTCTTGTTCTATTAGATTCAAGTGCCACTATAGATTTGACATTTGACATTATAGATCATAATATCTTACTGAATAGGCTAGAAAACACTATAGGTATTAATGGACTGGCACTTTCTTGGTTTGAATCCTATCTGGCCAGTTTGGATCAGTTTGTTTATGTAAATACTCAACGCTCTAAAGCCTCAAAAGTAAAGTGCGGTGTCCCTCAGAGGTCTGTGCTTGGCCCACTGTTATTGTCCCTGTACATGCTACCTTTAGGCTCAATTAAGCATGGTATTAGTTTTCACTGCCGTGCAGATGATACACAGCTGGTCATATCAGCTGATCCAAATTGCAGCCTTATAATCAGTAAAATAGATAATTGTGTTAAGGACTGGATTTAAACTGGATTTTGAATTCCTTTTACTTACCTTATAGTTTTATTTGTTGGACCCAAGTCTGTGAAAGCAGCTGGCTGCATCTATTCTAAACCTGGATGGCTGTTCGGTAACGCCAAGTCCAACTGTAAAAAACTTAGGTGTTACATTTATTTCAGACCTTTCACTTGACATGCACATTAACAATAATTGTGTTCTTTCAGTTACGTAACATTGCTATACTTAGAATCTCCTTTTCCTTTCAAGATGCTGAGAAACTGGTTCATGCATATATAACCTCAAAATTGGATTACTGTAATGCTCTACTCATGGGATGTTCTAGTAAATCTCTAAATAAACTTCAACTAGTGCAGAATGCAGCAGTTCTAACTAGAACTAGAAAATGTGTTCATATCAGCCCTGTTCTGTCGTCTCTACACTGGTAACCAGTTAAATTTCGCATTGATTATTAAACACTTCTTGTAAAATATAAAGCTCTACATGGTCTTTCCATACATTATCTGAGTGAACTCTTGAAGTCTTATAATCCAGATCGTCTACATCATTCACAAGGTGCAGGACTTGCATTTCCAAGAATTAAAAAGTCACAGCAGGGGGAAAAGCTTTCCCATACTTGGCCCTCCAACTATGGAATAAACTTTCCACTTAGTTAGAGATTCAGACACTCTCCAAATGTTTAAGTCTAGGCTAAAACACTATTTTTTACTCAGGTTTTTGGTTAGACTTTGACTGGGGTGCATGGTTGGCTCTTGCCTCTTGGCTGTGTTAACTTCTGGTTCTCCCCCTTTAGCCATGTTGCTATAGTTAGTGCTGCCGGAGTTTCATCCTGTACATGGCATTAGTGATTGATAATAGACTAGCATCATACACTTGTTCCACATATGTTCCTTCACCTCCATCTACTGATCTTCATTAACAGAACCCAGTCCCACCATGCTCAGGCCACACCAGAGTGCAGTAACTCCCTCCATCACTTAGTCCTCTCAGGACTTCCCACTAAGGACTCATTTTAAAATCTATTTTGTTATTTATTTTAAATTTTATTACTAATTTAAATTTTATTATTGATTTAAATTATATTATTGACTTGAGTTTTACTATTACTTTAATATACTTTTATGTAATTATTCAATTAACATCTAGGCAACTCATGGAGGATGGGTCCCATTTTGAGCCTTGGTCCTCCCAAGGTTTCTTCTTTCTACTTCCAGGAGTTTTTTTCTTTCCACTGTCGCCTTAGGCTTGCTCAATTTGGGATTGGCCTTTTAAGATAATATAGGATTGTAAAGCTGCTGTGAGACAACGCTTTGTCGTAAAAAGCGCTATATAAATAAATTTGAATTGAATTGAATTGACTTGGAAATTGTCCTAGGATCACTGTCTTGCTGAAGAGTCCATTCATTACCAATGCTTAGTTTCACCAGGGAAGGCATAATAGTCCTCCTCAAAATAACTTGGTATTTCTGTGAATCCAGGATGTCAGTCGTAGAGTCAAGACTGCCAGTACCTGTAACAAAACATTCTCAAATTCATCACTGAGCCACCTCCAGATTCGACTATTCGATCTTATTCGATTTTAATCTTATTTTGGTTGTATGTAGGTTATGAAGTTTGGTCAAGTGTTGTTTTGTCACTGCAGAGAACTGTGTCCCAAAGTGCAACCAAAATATTCCAGCTGACCCTTCTTATGCTGCTTGGGCAAGACCAAATCCAGCCATGTAGTCTTTTAGGAATGGTCATCTTAATCTTATATCAGCCGCATTTAAGCGTATAGAAAAAAAATCTACCTGCTGAATTTCAAACAGAAGAGTGAAAACTATGACATGGTTACTGATTTTTCATGCACAGCCATTTCTAGGGTTTACAGAGAATGGTACAAAAAAGAGGAGAATGGCCAGATTAGGTCAAGCCGATAGCAAACCTTGAAGCAGATGGGCTACAGTAGCAAAAGACTACACCAGGTGCCTCTCCTATCAGCTAAAAACATGCACCCAAGGTTAAAATTCACCAAAATTGGACAACAGAAGACTCGAAAAACATTTGCTAAGTCACGATTTCTGCTGCAACATTTGGAAATTTGGTCAGAATTTGGTCACATTAAACAACATGAACACATGGATCCATCCTGACTATCAACGTTTCTGGCTGATGGTGGTGTAATGATGCAGGGAATATTTTCTTGGCACACGTTGAGGACCTTAATACCAATTGAGCATTAAACACCGCATTACGTTTAACGTGCATTACGTGTTGCTGACCATGTATTTTCCTTTACGATCATCCTCTTCTATGTCTTAAATAGCCTTCCCAGTGATATCCAATCTTTGTGAACTTGAAATGCTGTTTTCTGTTCATGCCTATAAAGAATACTATTGAGCAATCGTTATACATGTAAGAGACAAGTGCTGAACAAACGGTATGATTTGTGCTTATTTTCTCTCCAGCCGTTCCAGCGGATAACAGATACTAGGTGCGGGAGGCATGACTACAGAGATGAAGGAGATAACCTCTGTGTTAGGCCAAGCTTGGGAGTCATGCAATTCTGCAACCTCTGTCAGGATACGTACTTACCTACTTAGCCCTTTGAACTCAGGAAATATGTGCTGAATTAACCCCTCAAACCCTCAAATAGGCAGCACCCTGTCTAAACCCTAACCTCAAGTTTTGGTATCAGAAAGAATGATATTTTAGTAATATTTGTTTATAGGGTGACAAGGTGGCACAGTAGTTAACACTTACCTCACAGCTCAAAAGATTCAGTTGCCTGGACTATGCTTATGTTTCCTCCCAGAATTCATAGCCATGGGTTAAGTCAGCTGGCGAATTATGAAGAATGATTTTTGTCACAGTTTTGTTGTTTATTACTACTAATAATGATATGGGGGTTGTGTCCGGTGCCTATCTTGGACAACACAGGATGCAGGTATAACCCAGTCCATCACAGCAATGGGAGCTGATCCTCACCTCAGTTAAACACAGACAGTTGGCTGTGTCCATCATGGGTGATGCCTGACCTGGCAAGAAGGCACTGTCCCAGTCCTGGGTCCTCCCTGTGTCTGCATGGGTTTGCTCCGGTTTCCTCACAAGAAGTGGGTTAGATTAATTGGTGTCTCTAAAAGTGGCCCTTAGTGTGTTACTGGGTTGGCCCGCAACCCTGTGTGGATTAAGCAGAAGATAATGGAAAGATGGACTTACCTGTAACATCTGTCATAGTGAACTGTCTGGTCATAGTGAAATTTAAATATTAAACAGTAATTCAAAGATGTTTATCAATATATAGTGTCTAACACTTCCTTCCCTGTTTTGCAGTCCACGTTTTAACAGTTAAATAGTAATATGCAGTGGTGCTTGTAAGTTTACGAAGTACAAATTTCTATATATCTGCATGCATATGCAAACATCAGAATATCACAAAACGTCCTAGAAATAAATCCAATCCAATTAAATGAGAGTATGATCATTAGTCATTTATTCATTGGGGAAAATGATCCTATTGTGCATTACTGTGATTAGTAACAGTATTTGAACCTTTAGGATTAGCAGTTTATTAGATGGTGAAATTAGAGTCAGGTGTTCTCAATCAATGGGATGACAACCAAGTCTTTTGAATTTGTTTAATTCATTACTAGCTTCAGATGGCACCCTACCCCTGGAAGTACAAAACTTTTTTTCTATGCATTCTCCATACTGCCCCTGCTTTTTCTGATTTGGAGTTGTACATTTTATCCGATTTAATAAATGTATTTATTTATTGCATGTTTTAATCCCACTTCTTGTCAGCATTGCAATGCTCTGGTACCTATTCCTAGAGAAAACATGGTGTTCTGTAAAGGTGTAAAGGTGCCTGGGATGAAACGTCAGGCTGAGTAAGCCAGAAGTCAGAGTGCCCGACTCAACCAGAAGGTCTTTTGTTTTTCCCTGAGGTGCTCTGGTCTCTTCTCTCAGAGCGGAGGATCCCCGCCATCCCACCATCACCGGATCACACCGGAATGCGGTGTCTTATCTTAAATGTACCTCTGACTCATTTTACATTTTAATTAAGTACAATTATATAATTATTATAGTTAGCATCCATG
>JAUZST010014082.1:0-10752 GCA_034779995.1 Parotocinclus haroldoi
TCTGGCTCAGCCTGGCGGGCATCGCTCTGGTGTGTGCGGGGCCGGCTCCTGCAGGACACAGCGCTTGGAGCCGCTCTGTGTCTCGCAGCTTCGGCAGCTCAGGCACTGCTCCACAGCTGCAGGGCCTGTGCCACCACTATTCCATGGCTGTAGTTCCTGTGCCACCACTGTTCCGTCTTTTCCATGGTCACTCCCCTGCTGCTCAAAAGCTGTGTTGTGCTGTTTCAGCATGGCTCCTCTGCTCCTGCACCACTGCTCCACTGCTTCTCCAACACTGCTCATCTACCACTGTTCCACTGCTCCTTCTCTGCTCCTTCCCTGCTCCCCTGTTGTTCCACGGCTGCTGCTTCTGTTCTAGTGCTGCTGTCACAGCTGCAGTGTCACAGAGAGGGGAATGTTTGGGCAGCAACCTCTGTGGTGTCACAGAGACCGGGACAATGGGGCTGCCACCGCTGTGGTGTCACAGAGAGTGGAATGTCAGGGTGGCTGCTGCTGTAATGTTGTAGAAGGGAACATTGGGGCTGTCACCACTGAGATGTCACAGAGAGGGGAATGTTGTGGCTGCCACCACTGTGGTGTCACACACATGGGAACACTGGGGCTTCCACTGCTGTGTTCTCATACAGAGGAGAATGCGGGGCCGCCAATGCTGTGATGTCATAAAAATGAGAATATTGGGGCAGCCTCTACTGTGGAGTGATAGAAAGGGGAATGTTGTGGCTGACTCTGCTCTGGATTCACAGACAGGGGAACGCTGGCGTTCCCACTGCTGTGGTGTCACAGCAGACATGGGAATGCTGGCACTGCTACTGCTCTGGTGCGAGGAACGTTGGGCCAGCCATTACTGTGCTGTCATAAAGAGTGGTATTTTGGGGCTGCCACCCTTCTGTCACAGAGAGGAGAAAAATGGAATTGCAACTGCTGTGGTCTCACAGAGAGAGGGACATGGTACTGCCACTGGTGTGGTCACAGAGTGGGGAACAAGGTGGCTGCCATCCCTGCCATCCATGGAACCAAGAGGAGACTGTGAAACTCAGGGGCTTCATGGAACCATCCATTGTGATACCTCAGGGCCTCATGGTTCCCAGGAAGCCTTGTGACACGACAGGTCTAAATAAAACTAAGGGGACATTGTGACAGTGTGGAGTTCATGGAACTGAGGGGATGCTATGAGACTCTGGTGCCTAAAGATGCTCAGGAGAGGTTGTGACACTGGCTTGTGGAACCAAAGGGGCACTGTGACACTGTGGGGTCTCATGGAATCCAGAGGCCCTTGTGATGCAGGGAGGACAGTTGGAACCAACAATCCATTAGGATACGTCAGGGCCTTGTGGTGTCCAGGGATCCTTGGTACATTGTGGGGCCTCATGGAACCAAAGGGACCCTGGGACACTGTGTGATCTCAAGAAACCAAAGGGACTCAGAGACACTCTGAGGCCTCCTGGCTCTCAGTCTCTTCTGACACTTGTGTCCATCAACAGGGAGGCAAAACTGGGCAGCCTGAGCCTGTTGATGCAGAATATTCCCAGCTCCATGGGAGGATGTTCCTGCCAGCTGGGGTGCTTTGTGTTCTCTCTGTTCTCTGGGGGAATTGCATCCTACATGAGACACCGACCACTCTGGTAGCTGACACCAGAGGGCCTCCTGTGTGGTGGGAACAGAGGCATCTTTCACTCCAACATATTGCTCAGAGCCCATCCAAGCAGAAAGGTTTCCAAGAAAGAGGCATCCACCTTTCTGGGTTTCTGGGAAACCTGTGGCAGTGTTTCCCCAGCCTCATTATCAAAAATTTCTTCCTTGTCTCCAGTCTGAACTTATCCTCTTCTGTTTTCAAACCATTTCTCAATCTCCAGTTGGGAGAACTAAAACAGTTCTCCCTACATTTCCTGTGAGGTGCCTTGAAGTCCTGCAAGGTCACAGTGGAGTCTCTCCATGGTCTTTTTGGCTCTCGGCTGAACCGCCCTGAATCTCCCAGTCTGTCTCTGTCAAAGAGGTGCTCCAAAACTTGGAGCATCTCATCCTCCTCTGGAACTGCTCCACGAAGTTTGAGTCTTTGCTGTGCTAAGGACCCCAACATAAATTGTTTATGCAAAATAGCAGTCAATTGAAGAAGGGACATACCTGATTCCTGAAGTACTGGTAGCAGCTGTACGGACACTTTCTGCACAGCTCATACACAGCCCTGAGGGAGGCAGAGACTTTCCCATGGGGTCCCTGAAGCTGCAAGGCCAATCTGACCCCACTGGGAGCCTCTGTGCATTTCCATCCTGTTTTCCCCATGGTCTTGGCACGTGCTCAGTGGCTGTCCAATGCCACCCCCCTGACTGGCACTGATCTCCAAGAAATCCTAGAGAGGATTGGATGAAGCACGGGTGACAAGGCCCAGGGAACACGGGGATCATGTTTTGGGCTCTGTGTTTTAGGACTGGAAGTGCTGGTGACACCTCTGTCCTGTCCCAGAGCAGCAGCACGAGGAGATGATCATGCCTGGAGTATGGCCCTGATCCCCTAGGAGTCCTGAGCCACTTCCCCTGAATAATCAACAAACCCATTCAGCAAAGCTACACTCTGTGCCTGTGTGTGTTTTCCACACAAAACTCCCCCAGATCTCCAAGAAGTTTCCCTCAGAGGTGTTGTCTTGTCCCTGTTTCCATCTGAACTGCCTGTCATTTTGGCACTGTCACCTCCACACATCTCTGGCCCCTCTGGCACCACCCAGGTTTGCACCTGAGCTCCTGCCTCCTGCTCCCCCCCACCAGAAGCACTGTGGCAGGTCAGACCAGGCACTGTCAGCTTGATGCTGGATAAGGAGCATCTGGCAGAGGCAGAGAGAATCCCCCATTCTGTAGGGCCGTGGGGTGCAAGGGGGCCAGTTGTGTCCCCTGCCAGCCTCATGACAACAAACTACTCTAGTTAACTCATATAAAAACCAACCAAAAGCATCTGCAATGAGGTAACTCTGAGGATCGGTTTCCAAATAGGGCCACAGGAGGTTGTTCTCTGCCCTGAAAAAAGTTTGGAAATTATGATTTGCTTCAATAGTTTAAAAACCAGAAATTCCAAAATCCTGGAATTTCAGATGGTACAAGAACAAAAATGGTAGTTTTAATGGTCCTTTATTCTCTTTTTTTCCACTGCTCATTTGACATATCCCAGCTCCAGAGGAGCAGATTAGGGCAAGAAAAACTGCAGGAAGAGCTGGAGGTCCATTCCAGAGGGAGGAAGAAAGACAGACAGAAGGAAAATATTTCAATTGTTTTCTTGATCCTGAGGGCCACAAACAGCTTTCCATTCAGTGTTCAATATCCCAGTGCTGAGGTGTTTTCCTCATTTGCCAAGCCAAATTGCAGTACATGGAAATTGTTCCTTGATTAGAACAAAACCACAGGGGCTGCAGTGACAAGGATCAAAGCCCCAAGTCCCCATTAATCGTGCTGGATCCTTGCTTTCCATAGATTGGCCATGCTGAGCACAGGCAGCTTCATCTTCCTCTCGCACTGAGCAGCCCTGGTGACTCTGCACCATGGCAGGAACACCTTGATCCCTGCCCCCAGGCCATTAGTCCCCATGCCAAAGCCTGGCTTGGCACAGACCCCAGCCCTGGCCACAAGCCCAGCCCTGGCACAGAGTCCATGCCATGTGCAGCACAGAATCAGCCCCCCTGCCCAGCATCCCTCCACCTTCCTTCATGGGGCATTTGACCCTGGAAAGGTCTGGGTACCTGTGCTGCTCAGGGTGTTGGGCAGGGAGCTGAAGGCAGCTGGATCCCTCCAACACCATCCATCTTCCACCAGCCCCCCAGAGCACTGAGGGATTGTGATCACCTGAAGAAAAGCCTGAACCTGGGGGAGTTACTCAGCTGTGACACTTCCCACATGCACACCACCCCATTTCTCAGCACTGCAGGCCCCAAAATGGTCCAGTCTCCAGTGATGCTTTAAGTTAAGTTTAGCTTTTCAATTTCTCAGATCCCATACTGCATTAGTGTTCAAATCTGAGCATTTATTGGTTTGACCACAGCATCTTAAAAAACTCACTTCCTCTCAAACCACGACAATAACTCGGAAATACAGAGAGTGTTACTAAGCTCTCTTCACAAAACAATCCTTCCAGGCCTAACAACCAAAAGCACCCTCTGCCTCAGGCCCCGAAAGGTGTAACTACAAGTGAATTGGGAGAGGGAAGGCAAACTCAGGAAATATGACTCCATCACCTGAAGTTGTCATTGGAGACTTAACCCCTGATATGCAAATAGAACAAACTTGCATTTGTCTGAAAAACTCGTGACTGCTGTCCATCTTGAGTGTAGCCTCGGGAAGGCTTTTGACTACCCAAAGTGTATCTGTTGAAGGCCTTTAATAAATACCTACTTTATTCTCTTAATTTTTCTAACTTCTGTGCTAGGTAGCCACTCCAAGGCATCATGAGGCCCACAGCACATTCCAGACAGAAAAATGCCCTTCCCTCACCCTCTCCCACCTTTAGTGACTGTGCCTTCCCAGAGCACCTGGGTCCCACTCCGCACAGCTGCTCTACACGGGATTTGCGAGGGACCCCATCTCCAACCAGGTTCTTACTCCAGCACTGTCTCTCACAGGGACTTGCCTACAGATCCCCAAGGCCCTTGTCCCCACACAGTATCTCTACAATGCCCTGGAAAGACCTTGGGAACGGTCAGTGGTAGGGCATTTGGGGACCCTGGATAGGACACAGAGGAGAAAGGAGGGCAAAAGTTTCTGAAGAGACCAAAAGGGTGGGATGGGAGGCTGCAAAGGGCAGGATGTAGGGACAGAGTTTTGCTGGTGCTTCACCTTGGCCTGTGCTTGGGGGGACCGCAGGATGGAGAAGAGCAGGGCCACATTGAGCACAGCCACCTTCATCTTCCTCTGGTATTGAGCAGCACTGGCTGAGGCTGCACCAGGGCAGGAGCACCTTTATCTCTTCCTGGACTCCTCTCTGCCCCCTCCCTGACAGCCCTTAGGCCAAAGCCTGGCTTTCATAGTCCCCAGCCTGGCATAGAGTCCACCTCACCTGCGGCACGCATCCAGTCCCCTTGCTCAGCATCCCTCCAGCTTCCTGCATGGGGCAGCTGCCCCTGGTAGGGCCCAGGCACCTGGGGGGGCAAAGGGGGGAAATCAAGTAGCTGAAGGCTGCTGGATCCCCAGTGGAGATAACCCCCCATTTCAACACAATCCACCTTCCAACAGCCCCCCAGAGCTAGATCCCCCATGTCCTGATACCCTTCCTCTCCCAGAGCTTTCCCTCTGGGAGACACCGGAGCTGACCCCAGCCCCAAAATGTGGGAGAACATGGGGAACAAGGCAGATGTCATCAGGTGAGTAATTGGCATCTCCAACCACTGGAGACACTGGGGAGCTGAGGGCAATGTTGATCACCTGCAGACAAGGCTGAGGGCTAGGGACTTGCTCAGGCATGACAATTCTCACATCCAGACAAGCCTCTATCCATTTCCTTACAGATCCCAAAGCTCCCCAATCTCCAGGCCCAGAGGCGAGTCCAGAGGGGAATATGCCCTGCCCTGCCCCTCATCCTGGGACACCTGTAGCCACTGTACCCTCCCAGAGCACCTGAGTCAATTCCTTGTCTCTGGGCCCAGGCAGGCACAGGCCCTGAGCAGGATGTGCCCATCCCAAGGAACATGGAGAAGCTGGCACCTGTCCCCATGCAGCCACTTGGAGCTAACTGGGGTTGAAGAGATGCCCTGTTAGGAGGAGGGATCTTGGTCACCTGCCAGCATCTCTGAGAAGCCCTGTTCACCCAGGGCCTGAGGCACCAGGAGGACATTCAGACATCTTGGGCTTTCTGGGATTGCCTGATGGAGGGTGGTGTGTACATGAGAGAGTTGGAAGCAGATGGATCCCTGATGGGGACAACCCACATTCCAACACAATCCATCCTCCAACAGCCCCCAGAGACATATACCCTCATCTCCTGCTGCCCATTCCCTCCCAGAGCTTTCCCTGTGGGACAGGTCAGAGCTGATCCCATCCCAAAACCCATCAGATGTGAGCAGAGTTGCCCCTATTCCTGCTCCTGCACTTTGAGGAAACAGCAGTGGGCACTGACCCCTCTTCCTGGGGCAGCAGGACCCCAGACTCAGGGAAAGCAGGAATGTGGCAGGACTTTGAGTCAAGGGCAGGCAGGTGATTGGGATTGACAGTCACTGCAGACACTGGGGAGCGCTGGGCAATGTGGATCACCTGAAGACAGGGCTGAGGCTGGAGGAATGCCTCAGGTGTGCTTGTTCCCACAGCCAAACCACTCCATTTCCCATTCCCTGCAGGCCCCAAACCATCTCCAGCCCCAGAGCAGGTTCCAGATGGGAATGTCTGCTGGCCTGAAGCTCTCCCTGTCCCATCCAGAGCCACCATGCCCACGCAGAGCACCCATGTCCTGCTCTGCACAGCTGCCACACATGCAGGGTGCCAGGGAGCCCATCCCCAGCAAGGCTCAAACTCCAGCCCTGTCCCTGCCTGCAACAGGCTGCAGCTCCCCAAGGCCCTTGTCCCCACACAGCATCTCTGCAATGCCCTGCTGTGGTGTTCACACATACTCTTTGAACAGAGAGAGACGTAATTATCTCTCCCAGGATTTTTCCTGGGAAAGGCAGTGAGAAAGCTCAGAGAGAAAAGAGAAAGCTATTCTTCTCTCAATTTGCTGCTCCTGTTATTTGGCAGATGTGGAATGTGTTATGGAGATGATTTACCAAAGGGCCTTTTTAAATTGGACTCTGGTGATGGTTCTTTTGATTGATTAACCAATTAGGTCAAAGCTGTGTCCTGAGTATCAGAAAGAATCATGTGTTTTTCTTTGGTAGTATAGTTTAGCGTTAGTATAATAGAGTATGTAGTGTAATATAGTAGAGATTAATAAAGCAATTGTTCAGCCTTCTGAAATCATTGGAGTCATTGCACGTTATTCCCCTGGCTGTGGGTCACCCTGAAACTATTCCCTGGCCCTAAACCAAGGCCAGCGCTGGTCATGAGCAGGATTTGCCCATCCCGAGGGATACAGGGGAGCAGGTGTTTACGCCCAGGCAGGCACTGAGGGCTAATTGGGCAAACAGAGCTGCCGAGTCAAGAGGAGGGGTGTTGGTCACCTGCCAGCATCTCTGATCAGCCCTGTTTACCCAGGGCCTGAGGCACCAGGAAGATATTCAGACATCTTGGCCTTCCAGGAAGGAAAACCCACTGAGAAGTGGTTCCTCAGAGCTGTTGAAGGCTGTGATTCTTGTCTGTCATTCTGGGGCCTTAGTGAAGGTTACTGCTTCTCTCTTTCCACAGAGAACCTGTGGATCAATCAGAGATGTGTTGTGGGCCAGGGAAACTGTCCCTAGAGCTGTGCCAGCATTCAGGAAGGAGGAATTGAACACTATATTTACAGAAACAAATTTTAACGGGGTCTTCACCACAGCAACATGTTGGACCCGAAGGAGAAGTTCCAGAGCAGGCTGCCAAAACACTCCAAGGGCTGGAACACCTCTGTGACAGAGACAGGTTTGGGAAGTTGGGGCTGTTCAGTGTTGTCCTGCTTTAGGGCCGATTTGGGAGAGAACCTTCAAAGGGGTTCCTCTAGAAAGCAGAGTCAATCGGCCCTTCCCTCAACTGGATTGGGAAAAGTACTTCCCTGGAGAAAAGTGGAAAACACTGTTTATTTCACAGGCAAAGCACTTACCTGCTGTCCTAGGTTGGACATGGGGGGTGTATTCTATTCCTATCTGATGGGGCAGTTACTTTCTGTTAATTGGGCTGCTTTCTTTATCTCTCCCACAACCCATCCTACCTCCTGGGAGATATCTTCTCTTAATGGGCCATTCTGTGTCACTGCATGACTGATAAATTTCCATCATCCCATTGTGAGAAGCTCCACCCAGAGGGAAGAGCCAAGCTTTCCTACCTGGATATAATCAGAGAGCTGAAATTCCAGAGTTATCCTTTTCCACTAGACTCCCAGAGGAAGACCAGACCTAACACCACCACCACTGGATCTTCAGAGGAAAACTCCACCCTTCTACAGGATCCCTGCTTGAACAGAACCACATCTGTCACTGCAGGAGAACTGCAGCCACCGTTTATTGGGACTGCTACCGCCACCGTGACCCACAGGGTGTCAGGTCATATTCTGAATCTCTCAGTGTTTTTTCTTTCTACTATCATATTTATATTTTAATTTTCCTGCTAAATAACTGTTATTCCTATTCCCATATCTTTGCCTTAGAGCCCCATAATTTCAAAAGTATAATAATTTGGAGGGAGGGTGTTTACATTTTCCATTTCTAGGGAGGCTCCTGCCTTCCTTAGCAGACACCTGTCTTCTCAAACCGAGAGAATGCCCCAGGACACCCAGGGAGTTGTGGAGGAAGTTACTGCCCCTTTCCCCCTCTCTCCTGCTCCATCTCCCAGACCAGCATGGCCCCCAGCTGCTGGACAAGCCCTCTGCCAACGCCTTCCTGCTGGAGAATCATTCAAGGGATCTCCTTCCCCTTCCTTGTGGTGCAGAGGCAAATCCTATCCTCTCCATTTCCTTTCTTCTTCATGCAAGGAGCTGAGAATGGAGACCAGGGAGAACAAATCCACACAGCAGAACCTCGTGGAAGAGGCCACTTTGAGTGACTTCCCAGTGCAGGAATCCAGTGGGGCGGAAACGCCCATGAGATCGTGATGAGGGGCTCCAAACCCAGCCCAGGGTGCTCCGAGGAGGAAAGATCCACCCTGTGCCAAGAAGGTGGATAGAGCTTAAGCCAGGTCTCAGAGCTGGTGGTGCATGAGCACCTTCATGATGGCGAGAAGCCCTACAAGTCCTTGGAGTGTGGGAAGAGCTTCAGGCAGAGCAGCACCCTGATCCGTCACCAGATGATCCACACCGGGGAATGGCCCTACGAGTGTGGGGAATGTGGGAAAGGCTTCAGCTGCAGCTCTGAGCTCGTAACCCACCAACACATCCACAGCAGGGAGAGGCCCTACGAGTGTTCTGAGTGTCAAAAAAGGTTTCACACCACCTCCACTCTCCTCAGGTACTAGCGGATTCACACAGAGGAGGGGCCCTTCCGCTGCCCCGACTGCGGGAAGGGCTTTTGGGCAAACACCACCCTTGTCACCCACTGGTGCATCCACACTGGGGAGAGGCCCTACGAGGGTCCTGGGTGTGGGAAGAGCTTCACCCAGAGCTCTCACTGACCGAGCACCAACGGAGGCACTGGTAAGGGAAGCCCTGCAAATGCCCAGACTGCAGGAAAAGCTTTGTACACTGCTCCAGCTTCATGCCCCATGGGAGGACCCACATTGGGCAGAACCGTGGTGATCCATGTTCCCTGTCATCCATGCTGGGAAGACACCTGTCTCTTTTCCTGTCCCTAGCAATGACTTGATGTGGGATCAAAGAATATGAGGGTCTGGCCATGGTTGTGTCACTACATTTAGTTCCACCCCAGATCATTGCCCAGAGGCAGGAAAGGGACTCTCTCTCCTGAGGAGAAGCAGGTCCTTTCCAGGCAGGAGCAAATACATGGCTGGCAAGAGAGAGTCGTTGCTGTTGTAATTTTCCTTGTAAATAGTATTACTGTCCATTCTCTGTTCACTATTGTTGCTGTACCTGTTTGTTCCATATCTGGTTGCTGTTCCCATTAAATTGTTCTTATTCCAGGCCAGGATCTTTGTCTTTTGTGCTTTCCCTGGGAGGCGGGAAGGCAGGGAGAAGCAGCGCATGTTTAGCAGGGAGCAGCAAATTGGGGAATCCCATTCCTAAATCCTGGCCCATAGAGACTGAGCACCCCAGCTGGTCCCAGCCCTGGTTGCCATGGCAACAGCCTTGGGAGTGAGTCCCTGGCTGGGGCTGTGGGAGCCTCTTCCCTCTGGTGCCCAGGGACACGAGTGGAGGGAACGGCTGCAGCTGAGTCGGGGCAGCCTTAGGTTGGATCTCAGGAAAAGGTTTTTCCCCAGAGGCTGCTCAGGCCCTGCCCAGGCTGCCCAGGGAAGGCTCCCAGCTCCAGGGCTCTCTGAGCTCCAGCAGCGTTTGGACAGCGCTGCCAGGCCCAGGTTGGGATTGTTGGGCTGTCCTGTGCAGGGCCAGCAGTTGGACTCGAGGATCCTGATGGGTCCCTGCCAACTCAACCAATTCTGTGGTTCTGGGATCCCATGACCCTGGGAATGGGACTGCAAATTTTTGCCTTGGCAACAGACTCTGGCACCAGGCCTGAGCTAGTGACAATGGCAACCACCCCTTGCATGGGGTCTCCATGGAGCTGCCAGGGGACTGACCATAGAAAAAGGGAGGCTGGTGATGCTTGCTATGGAAACTGGCCATAGCAACAGGGGACTGGTGATGTTTTGGTGTTTGGGGTCAGATTTGTTACAGGCACTCAGAGGGGTTCCATGAGGATCCTCCAAGACTCTCCAGGCTGTTCAAATGCTGGAATGTTACACACAGAGACAAGGGTTCCATGGAGACTTCCCAGGGCTTTCTGGGGTTGATAAAGAGCTCTGTGGTCAGAGGCAGTCACAGCCATTCCATGGCAACATCTCAGGGGACCTTGGGCTGCAAAGGCACCAATCTGTCACAGGCACTCACAGGGGCTCCATGGTGACATCCTTGGAGACCCCAGGCTGCTAAAGAGCCAGGATGTCCCAGACATTCACAGGGGTTCCTGTCATGGGTAGAGGGGGAGTTTCAGGCAAAGGATTTTTTCTTCCTTGGAGAAACTCCTGCTGAGCCATGAGGTGGAGAAATGATTTT
>JAUZST010014083.1:0-10751 GCA_034779995.1 Parotocinclus haroldoi
TTAATCGGACCAGCCGGTTATTAGGACCAAAACGATCCCGTCCCGATGTGCCCCCATTAACCGGAATCGACTGTAGTCACATTGCAAACGATGGGCAACATTCGTGCGTGGCTGTTCAAGCACTCGTTTTCTACGAATCTGCTCGAATACAGAAAACAAGCACATGCATGCACAGCAAGATGGCACTGCGGGGATTAAATGGATGAAGTGTTACGTGCAAACGCTATGATATGGCGACAAGACGTGACTCGAGCAAAGCTGGGTTCCCTTTGGACGCCCTGAGCTTGGCGATCGGAAATGCGCGCACGAGGCGTGACAAGGACGTCAAGTGGCGCAAACAAAGCTTGTTATGATCAAGTCGATCTGAGGCTGATCCTCCGACAGCTTTTATTCGCCTAACAACCTCCCGAGGGATCCGCGAGCGCCATGCAACCACCGCTTCTGTGTATCACCTGCATCACTTAGACTCGCTAATTGACACTTTATGAAGCCCCGCCTCATTGTCTGCGGTTTCCGTGCCTGACGTGGTGGACGATGGCTTTGTGCCGGGGAACCGAACACACTAATGAACTTTGCAATCACGCAAGCACATCTGTATCAGTAACCGTTGATGGTGTGGCGTAGCGGTATTATACTGTGGACCTGCACTGTGCTCCAGGGTTCAATCCCACCTTTTTCACTGTTGGATCCTTGAGCAAAGCTTTTTGCTCAAGCATGCTTGGACTGTACCAGTTGTAGTCTATGAATAACAGCTTCTATTTCTCCCTCATCCACATGCCAACTATGAGAACAGACTGTTCTGTGCCATAGATAAATCATTGGCGTCATGTTATTCGCAATACGACCCAACCTTAAGTGTTCTGTCGCTTTTCTACAACAGAAAAGAAGAACCAAATCCACCAACGAAGCCCTCAATCGTAAACTGGATATGCTTCAATACGGACGATACCTTCTGCCAAAAACAGGCCACAACAAATGAGTTGTTGCTATGCAGCGGTAAGAATTCAGCATCCTCCGTAATTATTACATAACACATCCCAAATAAAGTTCGTTTGAAATACAAAGTGCAAATACGTGAACGCGCAAGGAATGTTTCATAATTGTAAGGTTATTGTTATTTCCAAGTCCGCGTACATAAAGCTCGTCGTTACTTGGCGACGCATCGGCACGGCGACACTGTTTTGGCGGGACCAAGCCGTGCTGTTCTCACAGACACTCTTCTCAACCAATCAGATCGGAAACTGACGAAACAAGGCAGGACCGACACGTTTGCAGGTGACCAGTTCTTTGGTTCATTAGCTTGCCACCGCAAGATGCTCTCAAGCTGTGCTCAAATCTAGAATCCGATCAGACAGCTGGATATTAGTCTGAAAACCGGACCCGTTATTAGAGCATGCACAGCGCCACCTCGGTTCTCGGGCGTCTTCGAACTCACGTTTTGAGCCGTGCGACTCGTTTTAGCCAAAAAACGCCATTCAAGATTCACAATTCGGCTTCATATTAGCCCTTGTTCAGTGAAAATCTCTGCTTTTCTTTATTTTTACATTTATTGCACTGTATTCTTAGTGCAAATAAGTAATCCCGGTGTCCAAAAATGCTTATTTTTAACAGCTTCCCTAAGAGTATTGAAGTGTTCCATGTTTACTTTTCACTTTCAATCCATTACTTAATAAATGCCATGAGATTTCTAACACTTTTTTTTTTTACACATTTTTAACACTAAAACAAGCTTTGAGTTCATGATTTTATCCAACCGTAGGTTATTGTTAGTGTTTAAACAATGAGCGCTTTCCTATGCTACAGTATCGACTATATTAAACTCATCAGTTCATAATTCCTTTATCTGTTGCTTGATTTGTTGGAACGCCTCACCATCGTAACTCAGGGAGCTCCCGTACATTAATGCATAGAAATACTTTATGCAATCTGCATTTTCAGGAGTCTGGAAGGGATTCGTTCAATTTACATGACTCTTTATTGCTCAGTACTCGTCACTTTCTGTACTCGACACGCCTTCTGGAATAAAAAAAAATAACTCCGAGAACAGACTCCTTTCGTGTGGAAACACAGAGCTGAAGAGAGTTTGTCTTAATTTGGCCCGAAACAGACACAGCTATTTGCACGTCGTAGCCGTAAAGCAGCTTTACGGAGGTCTTTCAGCTTGTGCAAGAGTACAAACGCAAAGCTGAAGAGAGTTTGTCTTCATTTGGACCAAACTAGAGACAGCCAGTCGTGTAGCATCTTCTCAGTGGTTCTTGAGCTTCTTAATTGTTCCTCCACCCAACCGACAGGAATATTCATAAAATGCATGGCCCACGACGTAAAACAGGTTAAAGAGAACACATTTCATAATGCTCATCATTTCTGCAAGGCACCAGATTGCAAAAGCACAGTTGCTACCACTTCAATAATGGGAAATGCAATTAGGCTGCCGAGCAGCCAGAGAGGCTACTGAAAGAAATCTGATTATTGACCGATTGATGTGTACTCGGATTTCTTTAAGAGCGTGCAAATCCAGTAATCAAATGACTCCCGGAATCAGATTTTCTACAACGATTTGACTATGCTTTGTATGTAAATGCACTCAGTGCTGAACCGTTCTAGCTAGCTGTAAGCGTGATCCCAAACAGGCCAGAACTTAGGCCCCCTTAAACAGTCCTTAAAAGGCTTTTGAGGGTCTGAATGATGTGCACAAAATCGAACTGACTGAGAAGAGTAAAAAGAAAATCACGTGCAAATCACGAGTGAGCTGTTCATGCAGTGCTGGTAGGAGCAGGAGAGATTTCACACAGCTGTCTGATTGTCAGACGGAGAGAACAAACGAATCAATGTGGCCAACTCTCTCACAGGCCCGAAAAAAGAAAGCTGCGAGAGCAGGCTCAGAGAATAGGCTAGCTTTTCGCATTAGGTCACGGGTACAAACAGGTTACGACGGCGCCGCCACAGGACATGCGTCATCTGAACGTGCATCGTGTCTGCTAAAAACAAGGCCTGTTTGGCAAACGAAAAACACAGGCAACTACGGCAACGTGGGCTAATGGAATAGCACCTAAGCATGCCTCTCTCTTTTCATCTCTGGCTTGATAGCCGTTTCATTTTTAATGCCACGTGCCTGACTGCGGGCGCTAATCCGTTCTGCATGCGAGTCATGGAAAAAGTTGACTCGGAGGTGAGAGCCAGAGATACGAGACGAAGCCCGGACGAAACGGACTGATCATGCTGCTCGCCAAAATTAGTTGATACTTTAAGATGAAATATCCTATAATGAAATATCCCATAATTTTTTTTGGGAGCTGTGGATTAAGCCTTGTTCGTAACAAGAGCGTTTGTCCGAATTTTTATTGGGTCTATCTGAAACCCTAGCGAGCCGCCTACGTAGACAGTGTGGCTCCCAGATAAAAAGGCTCTCCCCGTCCTTCAGTATGCTGCCTACTAGAGGCAAACCCACGGGTCACGGGATTCCCGCGGGATGGGACTCAACTTAACTATTACTCACGTGATTGGGACGGTACAGGATAAAAAAGTGCTCAGGGACCCAACTGTGGCAGAGGTGGAATCCGAACCCTGGACCTTCTGGTTCATGGTCCAGTACCTTAACCTCTAGGTCACCACAGTCCCAGATATTTAATTAAATCAACAGAAAAGTCAAAGAAAGTGGTTCCATTATACAAACAAGTGGGGTGAACAGAAGCATGTCAGACTGGACCAGAGTGCCCCCATATTGACTGTTCAGTAGGGTGTACGGTCACCCAAGAGTGCCAAAACACTGACAGCGATGGGGCGTGGCCAGGATCAGATTGTCCAGCAGCTCCAATTCGATTTACCCATTTTTGTGAGCAGCGTAGACAAAACCCCGACAAGCATTTTAGTTATAATAAGTTTACATGGGAAGATTACCGGGAAAAATGAACGTGAAATAATGACTATTACCATTAGAGATTCCTTATGCTCACTAATTGTTTTAGGGGCTGCATTAAGCCAGTTCTGTTTACTCAAATAATTAATAAACTGGCACATTTTTTTCCCTCCTCCTTTTGAAGAACCGGCATCGTTAAGCAGAATCCGAATCGTTAAAGACGCAAACCCAAACCCAGCTATGAATACGCTCGTCATTTTTCAATGCAAGCTCTTCTAATTCTCTTTGGTCTGTTATTTGGCTTCTTGTCATAAACCCGCACAAAACAGCAATTCATTCGCGGTTTCGGCTGGTTTCGAGACAGACCCCTTCTTTACAGTCCTTTAATTTGCCTGACACCCCGGTTAAGTGGGCTAGGCTTGAGGAAACATGACGAGCGTGAAACCCATTTATTGCAGCGCGCGGCGCAAATAAGGCTGATGAGATATGAGCTTCAGGTGGCAGAGGAGAAAATCCATTTTGAAAACGTAGGCTAGGAAACGGGAGATTTATGACAGATCGTCCGTGCCATTTTTTTAGCGAACAGGCAAAGCCATGCATCACGCGGAGTTTCCGGCGAAACTTTTAAAGGCGAGCCATTCCGTGTGTCGTGTTTCTGATGAGAAGCACTGGAAGGAAGCTGTGTTTTTATTCTCGGAGGCGCTGAGAGTGAGGTAGGCTATTGAAATCTGGCCGGCTGGATAATACTTCACTTTCTACCAATCCGCCTAATGACAAGCCTTTCAACAAGCGATGCTGCGGCACCGCTTTCGCTAGCCGTGTAGGTGTTCGAGCGGTAAGCTGAAGAGACCACGAAGAGGTGACATGCTCAGAAAAATAATTAGCAACGCTATGAGCTATGACCTGTATATTTATTCATGATTCTTTTTTCGTCTCCCTTTTCTCTTAAATCCACGGTGGCTTTTCGGCAGCAGATATCGAACATTTGAATTATTCTGCGAATGATTTCTTCGTTCCCGAGCGTGCCCGCGAAGGCTGATGGAGATGGACCGGGCTGCTTGCCTAAATGAAGAACTAGGGTTACGTCCATGTGGTTGAATGATGACGGGTGGGAAATGAGGACACACTTGATGAGAGTCGAGTGGCAGAAACCCTGTGATGATTTGGAACCAGACTCAAGAGTCATGCTTCATTTGAGTCGGGTTTACATTCGCATTTGCGTTGTGAGGACTGCTGCAGTGACAAGGTCCATAGGATATCATGCAGGCTCTTCCTTTTACATTTATCTCGACAGTCTCTGTTAAGGCTATGGCTTTTGGTCGTTAGAAAGAAATGATTTGCAGCAGCAGGCAGTAACTTGCAAAAAAAAAAAATAATAAAATAAATAAACGCCTTGTCTGATCAATATCAGGGTTCTGGCTCTAAATGGGGGCCGATTTCGGCGTCGTCGACACGTTCACGTTACCATACCTTGCTCTGATCTCATACCTGATAAATCCTCTTTAGATGTTCCTGTAGACAGAAACAAATCGTATGCGTCAAACAGCCAGAGGCAGCGCGAACCTCGGTTGGCGTACATGCGTTGGGAAATCGGTGCCGAAACACGGGCCCGAATTATTGTGAGCGGGAATTCGGCGGAGAACGGCGGAAGAAAGGTTGCCTAACCTGTTCCCCCTCGGTGAAAACGTGCGCGCCGAAGCTCCATGTGATGCTGGGTGTCGGGTCCCCCATGGCTTCGCACGTCAACCTGATCTGCTCCTCCATCTCCGTGGTGGTCCGGTTTTCCAAGTACGTGATTTTGGGTTGCACTAAAACCACAGGATTTCGAGAGTCAGGGAAATTCGCTCCGAGGTGCCGCGGTCGCTTGCGGTCCCGCCGCGCCCGGTGTTGACTTTGAGAAGTAATTGAAGTGCAAATCTGTTCGGGTTCTAAGCTTTCTTACCGAAGACTCTGAGGCTGACTTCTTCCTCGCTCACTCCGGCTTTGTTTCTGGCAAGGCAGGTGTAATCTCCTTCATCCAGCTTCGTCACATCCATTAGAGTGATCTCGGAGCCGTCCTCATTGAAGCTGTACTTATCCCCACTCTCCAGCAGAACTTCGCTCCTGAGAGAACTATAAAACACACACACACACACACACACACGCACACAAAAAAGAAACGTTCTATGCAGCTGAATCGCTAAAGCACAACTGGATGAAAGGACCTCACAAACTAAAGGAGTCAAAGGGGTTTTTTCGGTATGTGATTCGATTCTCAACAGTGCTGCTGCTACGGCGGCTGTTCTGCCCAGAGAATGGAGAAGTGATTAAAAAATTGCATTGTTACTAGAAATTTCCATTACATTCAGCAGAAGCCCTTATCTAGAGCGACGACTGATACAGTGGTGCTCGAAAGTTTGTGAGCCCTTTTCGAATCTTCTATATTTCTGCATTAAAACGGCCTAAAACATTATCAGATTTTCACAAGTAGATAACAGTAGATCAAGAGAAGCCAATTAACCAAACGATCCAGTCTTGCGTATTAGCGTATTTCCCTCAACTTTCTTCTTCTTCAACCATTCTATGGAAGAACGACTCGTGGCCGTAAGGGTCGTTATCTTGCTGCACGGCTCGTGTCCTCGCTTGCTCGTTAGCTCACGTTTGGACTGGAGAGACTGATAGAGCTCTGATCGATGTGTTTAGAGACTTTTTTGGTGCAAGTTACTCGTGTTTGTTTGGATGACTTTCTACTGTTTCGCTGTTCCATGCTGCAAACGTTGCTCTTAAGTGTATGTCCTATTGTAAGTAGTACTCCTTTGTTTGCCCCTTCAGTGCCTGTGCATTCTCTATGACCTATAATTATATAAACTGGTTCACGTCGACTCGCCAAATTCCTTCATCTGGCCGATCTTCCGCGTTGTTTGTAACACTGTGCATTTCTGGCTTCTATTTGTTGTTGCTATTGAGAAAGGCTTTTTTTTTAACTACCTGAATGTCGCATTGCAAAATAAACTGAATAAATAAGGCTGGAGAAAGACATTTCGAATGGGTTTTAATTTCCAGCTGTAAGACACTGATGATTTTCATTCTGCAGGCACTGCAACTGCTGCTCGGCTCTCAGGGGATGCATGAGGTGTGTTTTCTCTGCTGTTCGCTCCCTAAAACGCCTTTCTCTACACTCCACAATTTTCCCCCCAAAACGGAATGCGTATCCACGACCATGTAAAGGCGGCACTGAATATACGAATAATTCAATTCAATTTTAGTTCTCTAGCGCTTTTTACAACGGAGCGTTTTCTCAAAGCAGCTTTACAATATCGTATTATCTTAAAAAGCCAATCCCAAACTGAGCAAGCCTAGGGCGACAGTGGCAAGGAAAAACTCCCTGAAAGTGGCAGGAAGAAACCTCTGGGAGGACCAAGACTCAACAGGCGACCCGTCCTCCATGGGCGGCCTAGATGTTAATTAAATAAATACTTAAAAGTATATTCAACTAATATCAAAATTCGGTAAATAATTCAAATCAGTAACAAATGGACAACAAAATTGAAATGAGTAATAAAATAAATAAAACTGCATTCCAAAACCAAATCGATTATAAAATGAGTTCTCAGTGGGAGGTCCTTGGAGGCACATCGTCTCCTAACGTCCAGCGATGGAGGGAGTTCCTGCACTCTGGCGGGACTAATCACTGTCCCAATTTCTACGCAACACCTTAAGCAAGGATTTCACAAGCCATGTTATGTCACAGCCTTTCTCGTCTTCCTTTAATGATTTCGCTTTTACACCCGAGCACGCCACAAAGAGCAGAATCCAGTCACGGAAGCATTTGATGTAGAAGCCTGTTTTCTATCGACGGTCTTTTTTTCAGGTTCAAAGACGAATGCTTATGGGCAGCTAATGAGCAGGAAGAAACTCATGCCTAGAGAGCTCTACCTGGAAATGTATCTAGGCCTGGAAATGTATCTACACAGAGATTTGGAGGATTCCTGCACCGTGCCACATGTCCAGTCCTCGCTGTTCTCCTTTGGGCTGCTTAACTCTCTGGTCCTATGAACCTGAGTGCCTCGGTATTTAGGCCGCTGGTTCTCAAGTCTATATATGACATCATCATCCTAAGTTCAAAAAGACAAACGCAACCTCTATAAGGAAGGCTTCCCTGCGAGCAGTGCAGCTTCCCCTAGGCGCAACTGTCTGCTCCGCTCCCCTGCAAGCGCACACATAGCCGAGACGAGAGGAATGCTTTAAAACTACCAATGAAGCGCTCTACCGCCTGTCTTTGGCCATGGCGTCCACAAATACCCCCTACTTTATTCGGATGGGCCCTCTGTTTGCAAATGAGCTCTTAATACAAACACCATGCCATACAAGCCATGGCCGGGTCTTGGGTGGGGTTTTGTGAATAAAAAGGCAAGCGCTTACCGCCTCCATGTGACTGTGGGTTCAGGGAAGCCATCTGCATCGCATGCCAACATGGCTGTGTTACCCAATCCAGCAGTGCTGTTCACCTCAGCCTGTCGGACTCTGATGGTCGGAAGAACTGAGGGAAAGGGAATATGTGAGAGAGAAGATGAGAGAGGAAAAGACACACAGTTCTTATAGAACATTTTTCATGACCATCAGGCACGGATGTGATTGGCCGAGTTCAACTTTAGAATATACTACTTATTCATGAATAAGGCTGTTTCAGCGCTGAAACTATGTACAGGACTTAGGTCTGAAATGTAAAATGGCCATTTGACTGATCTTGGAAGCGTCGGGGATTTTCAGTTGAAAAGTCACGGCGCCAGAGACGTTTACGTGTACAATTCAACCTGCAAGTGACAGGAAACTTTGTTTCTTCAGGCCCCTGGTGACTCATTTATACAGTAATCCTAAACAACTAAGGCAGCTGCATTTGCTTCAGATTCTATAGATTAATGGCAAAGTATGAATATTAGAGTAGACATTCCATACTTCGTAATTCATATTCAGCTTATTATTATTGCTCGTTTAGTTCTACAATACAATCCGCGCCTTCTTCTCTACATGCGTTGTTCGTCTGGGCGACGTCAGGTCAGGACCCCCGCGGTTCACGTACGTATCTATATTGTGGATCTTTCACAACTCTGACTCTGATTTCATGGTGCTGAGATAGGGTGTGTTGTCCTGGTATGGGTGGACCAGATGAAGCAGTGCTGCTGGAGCTTTTCAACGTAACCGAAAATAGTCCAGCAGCCCAAAATGACCATCCTCCAGCACCCTGTGAGCACCGATGAAGGATTAGAGGACTAAAACAAACTGTGCAACATCACCTGACCTACTGTCTCCGATTTTACATCTGCGAGGCAGCGCCATCTGGCAGCTGTGTCCAATAAAGTGCACCATAAGGGGAAAACAGCGTTTACAAACTCCAGCAGCACTGCTGTGTCTGACCCGGCACCCAAATAGGATCCGATCTTTGCCGTAGTGCTGCGGCGGCCACTTTAGCTTCAATAACGAATAAGACTTGCAGACGTATAACAACAAGATTGTTTTACTTAACGTTTTATTTGTTTGTCTCCCGAAACGGCTGATTTTTTAACACACCAGCGTTTAAAACAACATATAGTGACCTGAATATATTGGTTTGGGGCTTTTGAATCAAAGTTTCCCCACACGGGTCCTCAGCTGCTGCTCAGACACTCGTTTCAGGAATTTGATGCGCACAAAGCAATTTACTGCAACAGTGACTCTAGGCACGGAGCGACACAGAGCAACGGAAGGCAGCGGAGCATGAGAGCAGTTTCTGCTGTAAATGTCTTCTTTAAAAAAAAATAACAATTTAAGATGTTTAGCATTAAACCCTGAAAGTACACGCATAGAAACCTGTTAAAGACGGCTGCATACATTCAGTCATAGGCAGATGAGCTAAAAAGAGAAGCCACAGGTTATAAAATCCAATGCTCTAACAGGCTGCTGAAATGATGAGGCAGTATAAATAGGAACGCATGTGTGTAAAGGGAAATCCCAAACATGGCGGTGGGTCAGCGGGGAGGGAGGCTAGGCACAGTGTACCCACTGCAGAAGCACACCATTTGTTCTTAGCTTTTCCTGCTCAAGTTTGGCAAGAAGGAGCCTTTGTTGACGAGCTAAAGCACGGTCCCCAAATCGGCCTCTGCTCCTTCTGCCTGCACGTGATGGCTTAATCTAACCCGGGTTATCGCAGTGGTGTGATCCAACTACTAATAGGAATCATCAGCTGAAGCATTTTCCAGTTGTAAAGCGAAAGGTTTGGGTCTGGACCGCGCCTGTTACGTCTGTACGGCAACACGGTTATGATCCAAATAAACATTTATGTAAGTTATTAACCCACCTAACACTAAGTGAAGTAGAACTGTAACAGTAGATGGTGCAGAACGTTTTGTTAAACCTAAACTAGAGTTGAACATGCTGACTTTTTGGTTTTGGTCCTATTTGGACTATTTGTACTTATACTCAAACCTCTCAGACGTGTTTCGGCGGTATTTTAGCCTATTCAGTATAAATATCGGGGCTTCTGATATTGATTCATTTACTGATTATTAATTTCATTATTATTACCGATTGTTAATTAATTTTGTACAAAAAAAAAAAAAGGAAAAGCTGTATGAAAGAAACAGAACACTCACCTTTAATGAGGTTCACCTTTAATCTGACACGGTGCAGTTTTGCATTTTGTATCTTTTTGTGTCTTTTGGTTTTGTATCAGAATGTATTTTGGATATTGGACCATAGACGGGAAGCTCTTGTGTTTCTGCTTTGTCTGTTTCTTCCTGAACGCTTAACTTAAACAGTAGATCTTCAGGAAAGATCTTTATTTCAATCAGATGATGCTATCTATGAGGCCTGTGGTAGCCTAGCGGTTAAGGTACTGGACTCTGGACCAGAAGGTCCAGGGTTCAAATCCCACCTCTGC
>JAUZST010014084.1:0-10751 GCA_034779995.1 Parotocinclus haroldoi
TATGCATGCTATTATTACACAAACCACTCCAAAATAGAAAATTTTATTATTATTATTATTATTGTGATTATTATTATTAATAAAAACTATATTATATAGTAGCGCTGACGTCATGCCACAGTTTCAAAACCATTATACATTCCAAACACATAGGGGCAATCTGCCGCATCTCCTTTGTACTAATAGCCAGTGAGTTAGTGATTTTTTGTAACGAGAGAAAGAGAGAATCATGTTGAAGCAGTAGTGTGATCATGTATTTATTTCCTAAGCATAAATAATCAGATTTGTCAGTCCAGACTTGTTCAGTGATGTTCCTCAGCGTGACTTCTTGGCTCATAAATGACATACAAAAGTAGCAAAATATTAACAAATCTGGCTTTTTTTCTCTATTTTTCTTGTAGTTTGTTACACAAGAAAAGCTGCTGTGCTTTTGTACTACTTTTATAATACTTGAAAGAAAATAAGTAAGATTTTATAAGAAAATAGGTCATAACAACACATATTTCCTTAATTTCAACAAGAAAGTCAAATCAAATGGCTTCAACACAACAATTAGTCAGTCACATTAAAGAGTTAAAGTGTGCAGGTAGTACTGTGGTCTTTGCAGTGACCCAGGGTTGAGTCCTGACGATGGTTTCAGGTTGGCTCAGACTTTATGCAAGCATGTATGCTTATGTCTAAGGGAAAGGAAAGGCTAAGATAAAGCTGTTAAAAGACAAGTTAGAAGAAGAGTAAATAATGGTTTTAGAGGTTTTACCTAGCCCTTGAACCACCCAGAGCATTACTTTCTAATCATCAAACCTACAGTTGGGCTTGAAATACATATGACCTAAAACATCATATTTCCTTATATAAGTCACAATTATAGATAATTAGAATATAAACAAGCAAATGAGACAAACATCTTACATTCATAATTTGTTTATTGAGAAAAGCCAATCAAATGTTATGCACCGGAGAACAGCAAAGGTAGGTGAAATACACACACACACACACACACACCAGAACGACACACACCACCACTGCAATGCCAAGAGTAATCCAACACCCAAATAGGACCTGATCTCCTGATCTGAGGTTTTCGTGTATTTTAAAAGTATTGATTGATTTACTCATCTTTCAGACACAAAAGTTTATCTTCTTGATTTTCATTCACACATGCTAAGGGTATGTGTCAAAAATTAAATAATATGCAGGTATAGTCATTATGCATCTTAACACTCCCTATCAAAATAATGCCTGCAAACCACTGACACAAAACACTGGAACATTTTATGTCACACTTTCTGTGGGGTCAAAAGCCTTAGCAATGGAAAGTTCTAAAAGGTAACATCTTAGTCTTTAATTTGCTAAAAAAATACAAGGAGGAAAGGAGTGTACTCACACTCGTTGCCAAAACTTGCCCTTTTGATGGTTGCTCCAACAGGCAACCATTTCCGAAACAGGTATAAGGTATTTACAGCAGCGAGCTCATCACTGCACGAACATGGAATGAAAACGTTGTGGGATAATTATATGTGAGGACATAAAGGGAAAAAACAAAACTGTTTTATAGGTGTGAACACATCATATAAAGGTTTCATATCACAATGATAATTGCATTACAGTATTGTAAATAGCTATTGAAAATGATTTGCCATCATATTTACTATTTAAGATTCAAATATATATCAAATTACCAATAAGGCTTACGGTTAAGGGCAGAATTAGCATTAAACCTCATATGAAGTCTAAATTAACCCATTAACTGCCAATTAACTACCCATCGCATCCCATCCCATCAGTAGGCGAGTTAAAGCACCTAATCCCCAAATGGGGATCATGGTTTTTAATGGGTTCATCCACATAAATCACTCATCAATTTAAAGGAGTTTGGCACAAGACTATTATAACAGAGCCTCATAAGTGTAATTCTATGTCACATTGTTACTTCTAGAGCTTTATTTGTTCTAGCTTTTCCACTAAGATAAGTACGGAATAAGGCACAAATGAGCATACTATTATATAAGAAGAATACATGCCTAGGTTTTGTTATGATAGCATCCATAAGTTGATTATTTTTTATCTAACTGCACACCCAGAGTGCTTCTTTCCACTGTTTGGAATAATTATAGCAATGGCTGTACTGGTTATTCCTTTGTTGGGTCAGTGCTGTGGAACAAGCCTCACTAAGCACAGTGATGCTCTACACAGTGAGACACTATGCTGGCTTCAAAACTAGAAAAAAAACAAAAAACTTCTTTTGGAATTGTCATGAGTCCAGACCATAACCCAACTCAGCTGCTACGTACTCAAAAGTGCAATTCATCCTTACCCATGTCTAATCAGAAGCTATAGCAAAGTTTTCCAGTTCGGACAGTGAATGATAATTCAGCGTTCAATAAAAAATTCAAGTCGAGCTGTTTTTGTGGTATCAACAAACAATAAATTGGTTAAAAAAAATCAGCTTGGACCAGCAACCTTACAATTGATACAATCTTACAATCCAAGCAATTGTGGCTTAGGAGCCTTGTTCAGTCACACAACAGTGGCAGCATGGCTGAGGTGAGATTTGAACCTTCTGGTCTTTAGTCCAGTACCTTAACTGCCAGGCCTCCACAGTCCCCATTCCATGATAAGCATTAAAGTGTCCAAAATCCACGAAATGCT
The DNA here is from genome assembly GCA_034779995.1 of Parotocinclus haroldoi. NCBI lineage: Eukaryota > Metazoa > Chordata > Actinopteri > Siluriformes > Loricariidae > Parotocinclus > Parotocinclus haroldoi. Next base: position 2,650 of record JAUZST010014084.1, read on the forward strand.
GATCTTTGTTGTTTCCCCAACACCTTCCCTTTAAGTAGGGATTCATTTACATAGAATGGTTAGGATTCAGAATTGAAGTCAGATTGTATTTTATGAGTAATTAATACAAAAACGTTTCGTTAAAAAAAGGGTCATGACCTTTTTGGTGCAACTGTTGCAAAAACAAATTGCCTAATAGGATAAGACTTTGTATCAGTACAAGGAGAACAGTTTGATGATAAATGATGTATGAAATCTAGCACATTCAAATAAACCTGTGCTTTCTTATGAACTTGAGAATATTATTGGTTATGGAAACATCTTCTGATATGAAATTCAGGATTGAACAGCAGTGCTGTAAAATAGAGATAAGTATAACAAGCTAGCTAACTAAAACTTGCTATCACAGTTACCATAGCAACTATGAAGTAGTAGCGAGTATGAACAATGATAAAAAGAAGTCAGGTTAGTGGAGGAAATGATTCCAACAAGTGAAGTAACAAGCTTTGCATGTCAGATTGCTCTACATTATCTAAACTAACCCTGAGAATGACACATAATGTAAGAACACAAACCTTGCTGTTAATTTCAAAATATCAATGAAAATGTTACTTATGTGACAGATCTGCAAGTCTGCTTAAGTTCTGTCTGCCATGTTTCTTTCATCAGTAGACCTACAAGATCACATTCATTTATGTAGAAGTTAGACAGGCTTCTAGCTTCTATGTTTTGTTTAGTCTGCATTAAACCTTCTCTCTGGAAGTGGTTTCAGCAACATCTGGATGGTCTGCAAATGGGGATTATGGTTAAATTAATCTGTATGATTTTGACAGCTATCTGTGATGTGGAAAGCAGAATATGCTTTCTTATGCAGGTTTACTGGAAATTACATCTTCAGCCAGCAACCACATCCTTATATGATCTACAGAGTGATTAGCTAAATCCAGCACGACTGCAGCACAATTTGCCATCATTCATCAACTGTCTTGTTTGCGTATCCTAATTGGGGTCACAGGAGAGCCCAGCCAGTGGCTCAGGGCTCAAGGCAGGAATAACCCTAGACAGAGTGCCAATCCATCGTAGGGCCCTCAGACACACATACACAATAAGAGCACTTTGGAAACACCAGTTAACCTAACGCTCATCTTTGGGATGTGGGAGAAAAGCAGAACAACCAGAAGAAAAACATACACAAGCACAGGGAGAACATGAACACATTCGGAGCCCAGGGTCAAAAACAAATCGAGGATCTCGGGGCACTAAGGTGGCAATACCGACCACTGCACCAGCCTACTGACCGATTTACAATCAGCAATAGTTATTAAAAGGCTAACCCCAAAGACTGTTTCACCTTACCTGTAGAGAGTAATCTGTTAACTCTAAAGAAAAACCATTAATGCAATCAAATATGTTTTGGGAAGATTAAATGATCAACAATTAACCATTTTCAGTCCTGTTTTTTTGAACGAAGCAAAATGTGCAGTAAGTTTGTTATTAATGAATTAAATAACAGGGGAAAAAAATCTGTACGATGTGGCCACAAACATTGGTGCTGCTGAGAAATGAGCAGAGGCAGGTGTTTAAAAGCAGAGCTCCATCATGCGTGTGTGTTCATGTATGTTTGTAGAACATAGTAGTACCCAAATGTCTCCACACGTATTGACAGGTCTGACAATTTTTTTTTTTTTAATGATGGTGATCTTGCCTTTCCCCATAAGCACTACTGTTTTTCACAGAAACTGCAAATTTCTTTTGAAATAAAAAAAAAAAAGTAAAATATTTTCTTTAGGTTACTGAGGTAAATGTTACGGTTATGTAAAGGTGTAGCATGAAGCTACACTACGCATGTTTGGACTTTGTTTGATGTGCTTACAGACTTTTTGTGCAAGTTATCCAGAGATCCCAGATAAATAGATAAAAAAAAATATACTGCAAGTATATAGCAGGTGACTTTATTGACAACTACTTCATATTTTACACACTAATATAAGTGCATAATACTGTGTGCACATATATTTATCCACGTTTTCACAGTGAATCATGACTTCTATTGCACTTGCAGACCACTGTGAAAGGACTAGACATTTCTAGGACACATGAAACCAAGGATAAATACCACAACGGCAGTGGCAGGGACATGAAGATGGTGGTGGATGTATATGTTTTGAGATACTACTGCCTAAAGTGAACTGAGGCTTGAGTGAGCAGTGTAAACTGATTATGTGATCACAGTCGGGGCAGTGCGGCCAGTCTTTTCCTGTAGAGTCGAGATCTTCAGAGCAATGTCCACCAAAGGAGCCAGCATGACCTAGTGAAAAAGAAAAAGAGACATAAGTAATCATTTCGTTACTTATCATTCTGAAACCCAGCGTGCAGAAATGCAGAAGATAACTGTCAGTTAGTAATAATTGCACCAACATACTCAGTTGGTCCAAGATGCTGCTTTTCCTGTTAAAGAAATGTATTAATATGCATTGGTATACAAGTCGAATCAAATTTCTTTTTTGCTGATTTTTTTTTCTCATGATCAGGGCCAGTGCCCCAGTAAAATGTTGCTTTGTCCCACTAAAACAAAAGGGGGCCAAATGTCAATCCCATCCTGGATTGAGCAGAACCAAAGGACACTTCACACAAATTCACTGCAAACACTACATTTCCCATAATATCCAAGCATATTTTCAAACCCATTCGTTCACTAAGCGCAAGTGTTTTTATTGTGTTCTTTCTCATTGAGTAATGGCAAATAACAAATACAATTATTAAAAATTATTATTATGAAAAAGGTGTTCGTTTTTAATTCCCATCAATGACAGAATAAGACCCAATGTAATGTTGACTCACTTAATCTACGTAGTGTTTATCAGGCTTTTTTTATGTGTACGAATGATTGGCGAGTAGAGAAATACAGCTGTGTCCCTAATAAATCTGTATGCTCCGCAGTGATAAAAGTTGCCTAGAAACTATCCTGGCCAGGGGTGAGACAGATTTTATTTGGGGGAAGCACACTGTGGATGAAATCAGTCTATCTCATGGTACAGCAGGTGACACACCACCTCAAGCCCCACCACAAATAATTTCTTCTGTGTGATTTAGTAAACTACCACACATAAATAAATAACTGTGATCAGCTGGAAATGCGAGCTGCTTATTAAAATGATTAATGTCCCTGATGCACCTGCAATGTGTCACTGAGACAGCTGCAGAAACTCTTTTAAAAAAAAAAAAAAAAAAGAAGAAAAAAGCATGACCTATTTTTGCTGTCTTCAACTCTGATTGCTTTTCTGGACGTTTCTTACAATCTGATGTGACAAGACGGGGACTGCGATGGCCTAGCGGCTAAGGACCAGAAGGTCCAGGCTTCAAATCCCACCTCTGCTGGGTCCTTGAGCAAGACCCTTAACCCACAATTTCTTGCGTTGTAAGACTGTATCAGTTAATAAGTCGCTCTGGCTAAGGGCGTCTGCTAAACACTGTAAATCTCAGTACTCTGTAGACCAAACAGTGAGCAGACAGAGTGCTGCATATTGAAATGTCAACCTTTGGATCAATAATCCAACCTACACCGCCCTTAAAATTAAAACCCTACAAAATGCATGCGTTATTAAACTCAGCCCCGAGTTTACCTGTGGGTCCTGGTAGATCTTCTGAGGGTCCTTTTCATAGCTGTCTATGTAAAGTCTGATGGTTGCGCCAGCGCTGCCTGTCCCACTGAGACGGAAGATGATTCGCGAACCGTCGGTGAAGATGATCCGCAGTCCCTGGAGAGTAGGAAACAGATACCACTATTAAATGAACAAGTGGGACGTTCAAAGTTTTCAACCTTTGAATTAGGAAAAATCATCAAAGTATTTTTTTAACATGATGTCAGCCCATAGTGCAGGTAAAAGTTTTTAATCAGATATTTGAGCTACATGATGATTATGGTACAGGAGGATGTTTGGATATTAGAAAGGCTCAAATGTTAAGAGGGATGCTTTCTGATGAAACTCTGCCATATCAGTACTATTGATTAAATTAGTTGATAAAAAAAAGTCACATCCAGTTTTCAAATAAGTGACCCACCAACCGAACAATTTCTGCACAGAAGCCGAGCAAGTGCTTGGCTTATCTTGTGCCTCCATTATTCCTCCAACCTAAATAAGCTGAAACTTGATGCATACTTAAATGTGGGAAGCAAGGAGATTTTTTTTTAAAAACATCTGATTGTCACGAACTCAATATTAAGTACTTAATGATTTTAGAAAAACTTTAAATACATTTACATAAAAAAATAGTTATCTTACATTATTTGAACACATGCTTATTGTTTTCAAACAAGAAAGCCTGCCAAGGGACTGAGCCATTGCACCTGAAAATGTAGGTCTGGATTTGATCAGCTCTCAGAGCCAGATGGAAGTATGCACTAATGGGCTGAACTTTAATGGGTAGTACTTTAAGTTTCACAATGGATGGGAATGGGAATGGAAGGTTTCACTCACACAACTGATCAATGTCAAGCAAAAGCAAAGCTACAGTTAGTTGATAAGCTATTAAATTAAAAGAATTTGGGGTTCGGGTCCAGATACCACCTTCCAACAGGATCAGGTGTCACACAGACACGACGGCCATATCTGAGGGAACTTGCATCAAATTGTGCAAACATTCCCTGGCATTGCAGCAGAAACCTCTGCAGTAAACTGGCCCCACATTCAGGGTACATTCTCATGTGTGCCCTGCAAATAAACTCAGCCCTGACCAGGATAAGCAGGGCTACAAAGTAAAGAATATATATGATTTTCATACAATATTGCAGATCAACTGGACAGTCCACAGTCTGACAGAAACCCATAAGTAAAAACATCTTCTTAGAATTCCAAGTATATCATTTGGGAAAAGTATGCAAAGTGCAGTTAAACTCCATTATAACAATGGTTCAGATAACCAATGAGCAAAGCCTTGTGTCCATTATCTCTCTTGACTTAAGTCTTAAGAACCATTCTACTACACTGTTCACTAAAATTATGATTTCAATTTATAAACACATTACAAACTACCTTTTCAAATTAAATGCTTTGTCGTTTTTTTCAGTACAGTAAGGGTCTCAGATTGGTTTGGGTTCTCCCTTTAAGAGGCGTTTGTGGGTCAGTTTAGAATGACCTATATGACATTCTGTCCATTTTGTTTAATCAGTTCTGTTACTAACATTTATTGTTACATTAGTGTTTATGATGGGGTTCTTCTGTCATTTCCATGGCTTGCGCTGCCGCAGGTTTTTAATATAAGATTGTACAGCTGGTAGCTTAATGTATACAGCCATGGTGTTACGTACCACACTATCTGCTTTTTTCAACCTTATAAGACACAAATCTTTTCAACCAAATAAACATGATATTTTATTCATCTGTTTCAAACCTGCCTATTAAAAAAAGTGTTTTAGTCTGTTTTATTCAGGTAAAGGTCAGAGAATGGTCTGGATCCTGTCCTGGATCTCACCGTTTGCAGGTGGAAGGGTGCCCGAGGTGGTGTGCCTGTCCATTGAATGCCTGATTCCATCTCTCAGACATGGCTAGGATGATGACTGACTTGGCACAGTTGGGACTCAAACCCAGGTCTCCATGGTGATGGGCTAGTGAGTTTCTGCTGTGCCACCCAAGGACTCAACGTAAGTGTTTAAAGTGAAAAGTGGCTCATTTTACAAACCACCAAACAGACATACCATTTAAAGCCATGTTACGTAAACAAAAATAAGAAGCCTCTTATTACCACTTGTTGCAAGCAGATTAGTGGTTCAGATAGTAGGTTGGAAGATTAAAATGCCAGGAATTTGGATAATGAGAGTTCAGCTAGTGCGTAATCTGTGGACATTGTCATTCTTGTCTACTGTGAAACAATCTAGGTAAAAGTCATCTCTATTTACACAGAACCTTTCATACAGTGGTAGTTCTTAGTGCTTTGCGGTACGTTAGAAGCACAAATGCAGTAAACCAAAATAATACAAAAAGGAATCAGATTGATTGACTAAAGTAAGAGTGAATAAATACGCTGTTAATCAGCAAGTCGCTGATGCGTGTATATGTTGTGGGGACAGGTACTACCTGGATCCCTGCTTAAATTCAACAGTTTAGTCTTAGAACTACCAACGGGTGGTTTTTTTTAATAGCAGTATGGTGGCAGGTTTCAAAGCCTAGTTTAAATAGGGAATTTAAAAATCTGGGGGTTAAGCTGTCTGTGAATTTGAACCCAGAATTTCTCATTACCACTGAAGCACCACATAGTATTTTAACTTACCTGTCCTTTTGAAACACTGCCATCCACTGGGTCTGTGTACTCAAAGTTATCAGCTTTCTCCACCTGATATTCCTTATCCCCCGAGGAGAACTTCTGGCCGATGAAGGCTTTATCAAACATAGTCTGCTCCAGGTGTTCAATCATTTTATTAGCTGCATCAGAGTCAACCTCCTCATAGTCATACCTGAAAGTAATTGTTAAAATCATTAACAGCATCAGATAACAAAATAAAAACCTTGATCCTTATGAGGCAAATTGCCTAAAAGTCACACTTTCAAATTATTTATACATTTATTGATGTTTGTCACATCACAGACACTGTTCACATTCAGTCAAGTGACAAACATTGTGCTTCATATGACTTTTACACAGCCTCGCATGTACATGTACTTTTCCTGCTTTTAGCAGATGCCCTTATCCAGAGAGACAACTCACCCAGTCTTACAATTCAAGCAATGGTGGGTTAACGGCCTTGCTTAATGACCCAACTGTGGCAGTTTGGCAGAGGTGGGATTTGAACCCTGGACCATAATGTCCACAGTCCAGTACCTTAATCGCTTGGCTACCACAGTCCCATGTATACTGGTTGGTGAGTAGTACATTTATTAAAGTGGGATTTACTTTGTAGACACCCTGTACACTAGCCCACCACAGAGTGCTACCTGGGCTTTCTGGACAGATCAGGTGACCCACGAATGCACATGGTTATCATTCCCTAGCTCTGCAATCACAGCCTAGTTATGAAATAACTATATAACCGTGCACCTCCCAAAATACTTTTACTAATGCTTAGTGATCTTTCCTGAAGTGTACAACTTTGAATCAGTGTCAGGTAACCGTGCAGGGTGATTCTCTCTTACATATTGGCCATCTAAATGTTCACAATGTTTAATGCACCGTCATGAGCCCAACCAGATGGGTCTCACTCACTCGCACAACTAACCTGGGCATGTATTTGAATTGTAGGAGGAAACCCACATAGACAGGAAAAACACTAAGAGGCAGCATTTAAGCCAGGACTCAAATCCAGGTCTCTGGAACTGTGAAGTTAGCAATGGCCAAAGCACCACTGTGGTTCCCACCACATAAATATGGTGACAGAAAATATACTGATCTACTAAAGTGCTATAAATTCAGTTAGTTAACATTATATAATGCCCAAGTATAAAACCTAACAATCCTTCACTACCTAATGCCAAATATCCACACAGTTAAATGCTGGCAAATAATTCACTATGACCTCAGTGACTGAGCCCCTGCATGGGTGGCTATTGAATTTAAATATATTAGATCATTAGGCCATTTTCTTATAAACACTTTACTGGCAGTCCTGTTCAAAATGATTCACTGGGCATCTGGTGTTAGTTTCAGCTAGACTTTGGCTTTCTGTGGATGAATCTATAAACTGTGATCCCATATTCCCTCCATCATTATTTATCATTACTTTCTGTTGTTGACATAGAGCATAAATGAGGGCTGTTGATATTTATTACTCATGTGCTTCTCTACCTTCCTTAACCTTTATTAAAATTCCCCAGCTCAAAATGTAAAATTTTCCAAGCCGTTTTAAAATACACTCCTCGATCTCATTTAGATGTCCTTTTTGAAGATGGCCAATGTTCCACTTCCCTTTACCAATAATGGGAAATTCTATAGGACAAACTATTTCTTTGTACCCCATATGCTATGCTCTTTGACATGCTATAGGAATAATGTGTATACAGTGTGGACTCGTCTCTACACTGGTTACCAGTTAAATTCAGCACCGATTATAAAATATTCTTATAACATATAAAGCTCTACATGGTCTGGCCCCACATTATCTGAGTGAACTCTTACAATCTTACAATCCAGCT